>OY829540.1:7482281-7727103 GCA_963691705.1 Viola odorata | reverse complement strand
CCTGAGAGAGGCTGCTACTGCCAAACCTAAGAAGAAGAAGATGACTCTCAACGAGTTCTACTCTGTTGGCAGCGGAACCGGAGGTGCTAGTGGTGGTCGCGGTTCGGAATCCGCGCGCTTAACTCCCGATGAGATGCTTCGTCTTCCAACTGGTCCTAAAGAACGCTCCGCCGAGGAAATGGATTACGGTCGCCTGGGAGGCGGATTCTCCAACTACGGCGGCCGCTCTGGTATGCCTCAAGGCCGTATGCGCGACCGTGACGATGAAGGCTCCTGGGGCGGTGGTGGTGGGAGGAGGCAGTACGGTGGGTTTGATGACGAGCGGAGAGGTCCGCCCTCCAGGGTTTCTGATTTTGATCAACCTTCACGCGCTGATGAGGTTGATAACTGGGCAATGGGGAAGAAATCACTTCCTTCGTTTGATTCTGGGCGTCAAAGCCGTTATGGTTCGCTAGGGGGTGGCAGTGGGGGCGGTGTTGGTGCTGGTGCTGGTGATTTTGGTGGTTCTAGGGCTGATGGAGTAGATAACTGGGCAACTGGGAAGAAACCTGTTCCAGTTAGATCCTCAACTTTTGGGTCAGGTTTTCGTGATTCTGGACCTGAACCGGATAGGTGGAGTAGGGGAGGAACGCGTGAACCTGAGCGTGATAGGCCTAGATTAGTGTTGGATCCACCAAAAGGTGACATTGGAACTACTGAGACTGTGAAAAGTACCAAGCCAAACCCCTTTGGAGCTGCAAGGCCGAGGGAAGAGATTCTGGCTGAGAAAGGGTTGGATTGGAAGAAGCTGGAGTTGGAGCTGGATACAAAGAAGGTTAGTAGTTCACAGTCAAGTAGGCCAACTAGTGCACATTCAAGCAGGCCTTCAAGTGCTCATTCATATAGGTCGGAAGGGATAGGGATGATGCAGCAGGGATTGGAGAATGTGGGTGCAAAGCCGAGGCCAAAGGTGAATCCATTTGGAGATGCTAAGCCTAGGGAAGTGTTGTTGCAGGAAAGAGGGACAGACTGGAAGAAGATTGATCTTGAATTGGAGCACCGTGCTGTTGACAGGTATGAATAACTTTGCAATAGCTCTTTTGTGAGCTCCTTTAGAATTATACTAGATGTGATTGTTTATGTTGAATGTTTCTTTTATATAAGTTCGCGGTAGCTTAAATGCTTGGCATATTTGTCATCAAAGATGATTAGTTCATAACTTAATATGTAGGCAGATAATTATATTTCCTGTTTTTTGTTTGGGTTTGGACACTAAACAATATCTGTCATCAATAGATATTATAGTCTTATTTATCGAGACACTTAAATATTGTATGAGGGAGTAGCTATTTCTAGCCTGCTGGTTACTTTAAGTCCACAGATGTTTTTCTAATTTAAGTTTAGCTTTTGGTGGTGCAATGCAAAAGTTACCTACTGATGCTAGTGTCTTTATGACCTCATACTTAATAACATTTCTGGTAAGGAACATTTACTTGAAATGGTAATTCATGAATTGACGCATGCTCTTCTTGGAAAAGTTACCTGGCTGAAGTAGTTCAATCTTTTGTGGTTTACCTAGTCTTTTGCACAATGGCTGTAGACCTTATTTTGTTGTTGACTGAAAGTGTATCTTGCTTTAGGGTGTGTCCCATAGTTTAATATCTTCTACAGTTCTACCTAAAGTCTTTGGCAGTTACACATCTATCTAATCTCGTGTGAATCTTGTTGCTCAAACACCCAGCTCCTCCATAGTTATGTGCCACCTTGAACTGTTGTGAGTAGAGCTCCATACAGCTGCAGATTTCTATATATAACAGTCTTATGAAGGGAATGCAACATGGTAGTGCTGAATGTTTCAAACTTTTCAAGTTTCATGTATTCAACATATTGATTGATATTGGATTCTGAGTGTTTACTGAAAAAGTGATTTTATATGCCAACTTTTTAAGTGTTTGAAATATGTTACTCATAGACATTTCTAGATTACTTACCTTTTGTAGTAGGCAAGTTTTGGTTTGTTGTGCTGCCTATACTATTCTTCCTCATACCTCTGAACCTTTTATTTATTGAGGCAACTTTTAAGTATCTTTAAGGTTTGATTTAGTATTTCTCTTCCTATGGATAATGCAGTGAAATAATTTATGCCCATGCCCTTACCAACATAGTTTTCTGTGCTTCAACTTCCATGTCTTGCTTGTAATCTTAGCATCTGACAAAAAACTTTGTTTCAGGCCTGAAACAGAGGAGGAAAAGGTATTGAAAGAAGAAATAGAGCATTTAAGGAAGCAGCTTGAGCAACAATTGTCAGTAAATGATAACAGTAAATCTCTGCAAGGGTCAGGTGAAGAACAGCCCAGTTTACAAGATGTATTATCTCAGAGAGAGAGCGAATTGGAAATGTTGATTCGTGATTTGGATGACAAAGTTCGATATGGTCAGAAAGCTGTTGAAAGGCCCGGTTCTGGGGCAGGTAGGGCTGTAGGTCTTCCCGAGCGCCCCCCTTCTCAATCTGGGTCATCTGTTGAGTCCAGACGTATGGAGTTCATGGATAGGCCACGGTCACGTGGCACACAAGAGATTTGGACAAGGCCTGGAGATGACAGAAGAAGCTTTCAGGGTGGCAGAGAGGGGGGATTTCTGGGTAGTAGGGACTTCGACAGGTAAAACAGCTAAACATGAATTAACAGTTTCTCTTTAATGTAGCAGAGTATTGCCATCTCTTGCATCTTTGCTGCTCTTAGGACTGTTAAGTTACAGGATGAGATCTCACAATATCTTCCATCATTTTAAACATAATTATCATTTGGTCAAAGGGGTTGGAATTCAGCAGTCTAGTGCAGAATTTTAAGAAAATTTTGCGATTAATTGTTGTTCAATAGCTGCAAACTGTGGTTTGATATAAATGGCTTTGCCACGTGGATATGCATCCTCTGCAGCTCTATGATTGATCAATTGTTCAAAATTATAGCGATTATCAGTTTGTGTTAGCCTTAGCCATCTCCTGATTCATGTCTTACATTTTTTCTAGTTTTACGACAACTTCCCATCCTCCTCCTCATAATTACAGTCACGTTATGCCAGTATTGGTTGTTGATTCCTGAACACTGACTATCATCTAGCATGTTTGGTATAATTTGTGTTGTTCTGGGTTTTGGTCTTAATTTGGTCAGCACTTTGAGATTGCATAACACTTCAGCTAGTTGTTTCCCGTTTTGGCCAATCATGCTGGTCCTCCCGTATGAAAAAACTTACTCTGTATGCCATAGCTTGTCAAATCGTTCTGCCATTGCTTTTATTTGCTCTGAAGATTAGTATGGTTCATGACACTAAAAAATCATTTACTTGATAGACCAAAAGTTTTTTATGTGAAGTTTGGTTTCATAAGATCATTCCTGTCTTCTTGCACAAGAATTCTTTGATCACTCGCCCGGCATGATTATGAAAGGTGGACTAATTGAAACTGGTTTATGTTTGAGAATTCTACAATGACAATTTATATTTGATACGAAGTAGTAGGAGTTCTCTTACTCTAGGTTCAGAAAAGGTATGCGATAGTTTCTTAGACATATCCCTTTTACTGGATGATGTCAAATCTTCTCTACCTCCTAGTCTTACCTTTGGTGGAAGAAAGTGATCTTGATCATGTTTTGGTTATTTGACAGGCCAAGATCAGGGGGCAAGTGGTGAGCTAACGGCGGGCAGCTTGCCATGGCGGATTCGAGCTCTCTTGAACTTTTGACAACTGTGAATCAAATAATCTCCTCCACATTTTTTGGTTTCCTGTTGACTTTTTTTTCTATTTCCCTTTTTGGCTCCGGGAAGTGGAGCAAGGATTGTTGAGCACTAGCACTGGGGACACAATTGCGTTAGTCCATTTACATTGTTACATATTCAAACTATGTAAAATTGAAAATTATTTGATGTTTTGTGGCTATGAAGCCTGAATCCTTGGTAGGACAATTTTATGATTGCATATTATGGAACCTGCTATGCTAGTCACCATCTGTGACGTCGTTTTCTGACTATTATTATGTTGTGACTTTGCCATCATGATGTATATTCTTTTAGTATTGGTAGGCCAAATCATTTGACCTACCAAATTCAAACCCCTTTTTGGGATGCTGCCCTAATCATCGATGGAATTGGTTGGAATGACATTGGCATAAGATCTCGTTCCATGCTTTGAATGTGTTTAGTACCCATGATTTAAAATAATGAATTTAACCACACACAAAAAATATTAAAAGAATGAAGGAGAATAAGAAATACTATAGAACAAGGAATTTGTCCCAAACTCACTGTAGGAGTTAATTGAATTAATTTATTTTTCTCTCTATTTCTTTCTGCTTTGATTAATTTATTAGTGCTATCGGATTAGTTTGCCCAATAGGAATACGAGACACTCAATGATATGTACCAAAAAATAAATAAATTATTAGTATTACAAAATTTGTAATTTAAATATATTTATAAGTTAGGGAAATTACAAAAATATACTTTCCTACCTATTGTTTTACAAAAAAAGAGTACTACATAGTTATCAAAATAAAACAGAATATCTAACTACTCAAATTGTTCAGTTAATAGTTTAATTGAGTTTAACCAGATTTGACTATTGGTTAATAAAAATAAAAAGTCGGGTCACGATTCAACTGTTGTTGTAAAAAACTTTTTGAACCGAACAGATCAGGGTCCGGATGGCTAATTTACCAATTAGATCTGTTGATCCTATCCTGCTTTTATAAGTATTGTCTCCTTTATTTTATATAACACACAAAAAGTAATCTCGTAATTTGGCTGTGAGATAGCACTATATAAAGCGCCGCGCGCGCATACATAATTTTGGCGGTGACAATTGCAATATATAAAAAGCGTTCCCGCGTGCGCTCTTGGCTCAGGAATAAGCTTTTCCTCTCCATTCACAGCAACTTCTCCCAAATGGTAAGATTTCTAAATTATAAGTAGTTGTTACTTTGAAATTAGTTGAGTGTTTTAGCTTCAAAACCTGATTCTTAATCTATTTTGGGCTCTTCACGTTCAAGTAGGTTTGTGTTGGGTTAATTTCAATCTATAATTAATTTTACGCAGCAAACAATTTTATCCCAAAAATCAATAACCCCTAATTATTAAACCAATCAAAAGCAATCAAAAATAACACAGAGATTTTTAACGTGAAAAATCTCAATAGGTAAAAAATCACGGAACCAAGCCAGTAACAATTCACTGGCTGATGATCAATATGTACAACCAAGCAAAATCCCTATCTCAACTATAGGAATATTCTGACATACACCACTATCACCAATAGTATCAATCAAACAATCTAATCAATCAATCCGAGAAAAATAAGAGATATGAGAATAGAGAACCAAAACTAGATTTTCACTGCTTCAATCGGGACATTATTTCTACCAACTCGGACAACTTCTCATCGATCCAACCGTTCAGATTGAAGAACCAGAAGTCGCGCACCTGCTTTCCAAATTTCACCCCGATCCAACGGTCCACGAAGCCGTTACGATGATTCTCTCGCCTGAGTTTGGCGAAAATCTGTTTCTTTCTTCTCTCACAGGATGTTCAACAGCAAACCTCTTACAATCTCTTAGGATGCTCAACAGCAACCCTAATTAATTCTCTTGTCTCTCTTGCATCACAACCTAAGCCACCGCTCACCTTTTATAATGGTTTGCAATTGCAAACCTAATTGCACTAGGTGTAGGAAACCAAAACCACCTCTGACTCTTTTTCTTTTTCTTTTTCTTTCTTAACCTAAATCAAACAATTACATGTGGCCCCAAATGGGCGTGGCCCACAACAAATCTCTCCTTCAACTAATATGAGCTGAACTCCAACAGTTTGTCGGTGGAATGAAGAAGAAGAATCGCCAGAGGCCCGACAAGAAGCATAGTCAGAGACCTGAGTTGCCTAAGACCATCCACAGCAGGGGAGCAAAATTTAGGGTGTTATTCACTTTCTCTCACTGCCTTAACACCCAACCAAAAAGCATTTAACACCCACACGCTCACAGAAGGGGATTATTCAGGGTGTTAAAAACTTTCTCTCCCTTCCACATCATTTATCATATACCCCACCATATTTTTCATTTCTTTTTCTTATTAAATTTATAATTACTATAATAATTACTTTTTATAATATAATAAATAATAAATAATATTTTTTTAATATAAATTAATTAAATTTCATACTTAAATTATTAAAACTATTTTTTCTACTCCAGAAGCAAAACTCTGATTTTTTTGCATTTACTTAAAATATTTTGAGTAATTATTATGAAAAAAAGAAGAAAATGAATTTTTTTTGTAAAAAACTCTGATTTTTCTACTCCAGAAGCAAAACTCTGATTTTTTTTGCATTTATGAGCAATTATTATAAAAAAAATCATTTAAAAAAGAAGAAAATGAAAAAAAAGTGTAAAAAACTCTGATTTTTTTTAGTGTCCAAATAATACAAACCTAATCTCAATTTATAGATCTCAAAAAATTAAAAATAATGGTATATTTTTTATAAAATTATTTTCAATATTTATTATAAAAAAATCGATTTAAAAAATGAAGGGGGAAAAAAATAAACAGTCATCCAATGGCATTTTTTTTTTTTTTAATAAAATAACTTACAGTGGGGGTCCCATTGTCAGTTTAGTCCGGGACCAAATTTTGGTCTCGGGATCATCCTATGTGGAATTTGGAGAAATTCTTGGGTGTTCCGGGTATGACAAATGATGACATTTCACACACGTGATTTGTCATACCCTGACCAATAAAAATGTAACAAGTGTATTTTTTTTCCACCTCACTTTCCCTTTCCCTCCTCTCCTCTCCAAACGACGCTGCAGCTTTTCTTTCTCCACCACCACCGCATCCGTCGCCACCGCCTCCATCCGCAACTGCCTCGTCAAGTAAGCCGCCTGGACCTACCTCCAGCCTATGTCTTCATCCGCAACAACCTCGTCAAGCAAGCCGTTCGTTTTGTTTTGACTAGGGCTTCTCCTCGATACACCAACAATGGCAGATGCTAATGTCGTCTATCTCTGTTCCTTCTCTTCCCTATATCACTCCTTGCTCTCCTGTTCTTTGTCGTCCGTCCCCGCCCCCTCAAAATCCCAATATAAAACCGCCACGATTTGTGAATTAATGAGGGAGCTACTACTGATGTTTTCTGATGCGTAATGTCTGTCCAACTAAGTTTCAGCTCAAGCTAGCATTCTGCTCTCGTTTCTCTTTCACTTTATTTGGCTGTAAATGTCTTTAAGGCTATGAGGATTTGATCTTCTTGTCTCTACTTTTCGATCTTCGACCCAATGTGTTGTGTGAAATGAGTGCCACTAGTTTGGATGTTATCTTTGTCTATAAACTACGAGCTTATTATAGATTGAGTCGTTGATTTTTTTCATGCGCATGAGTTGTTTTGTGAAACTTCTTGACAAGGATCGCACCTCTCCTCGGAGTTATGGTTGGCGACCGATATGCTGGTCTGGAAGTCGTTATAGTTTGAGGCTTTCCTTATTTTAACAAAAGCTTAAAATTGCACTAGTTGATATTGAGTGATGGCAAACAGCAGACATGCGGGGTAAATAAACAAATCTTTTATGTATCGAAAGAGCATCGAGTACAGATTGTCTAATCGCATATTGCGCTTAACAATGGTGAGTAATCGTTCTACAAAAGTGGGATCAGCACCCTCCATTTTCCTCTGGAAAGGGAACTAAAAAAACTATTCATACAGTCAACCAAAAAATGCAGCCTGCAACTGCTAGTGAATGTTGATTTGAGAATAATGAGGGAAGAAATCCTGTCTAGAAATCTTGACCCCAAAAACTGCCTTGGAGCATAAACGTCGAATTCCAGCAAATTGAGAAGACGTGACAAAAAATTTGAGAAGCCTGAAGTTCTACATGAGTCACAGTTTTTCTGCAAACAAGTTTATCCATTTTGAGCACTGAGGATTTTACTTTCCTGCGCAGGAAATGACAGATATCAGACCATATAGCGCTAGGCATCAAAGCTTATTATTATAATAGAGTGACAACAGAAAATATTCACCGAGAATGAGCTTGAAAAATATACTACCTACGAAGATGGAATGTTTGATACTTACTAGTAGTTTTCTGAGTACATACCAACTTTCAAACAGTCACATTCAAGTGAAAACACACAAATCATCCCAATCTACAACCATTTCTGGTATATATTGTATTACCAATGGCTCAATCACAAATCATGTCATATCATAACACACCCAACTGGATCACACGCACATATATTGAATGCCAACACCCACAAGTATAACACACACCGATCAAATGGCTCAATCGCATTCGAAACTAGCAATTCTCACCTTCCACTAGGCCTGGCGTGTCAGTTTCGGGAGGAAATATGAGAGACACATGAATATTATCTGCAATTACTTCCTGTTGCAATGCCTCTGCCAAACCTCGAAGACCAAATTTACTAGCAGAATAAGCTGTGTATCCATAAATACCTACCTACAAGACATCAATAAGTAAGTGCTCAAAACATCATTATGAAACCAGGTCACAAGACATCAATAAGTAAGTGCTCAAAACATCATTATGAAACCAGGTCCTTCCAATTTACAAAAATTCAAAGTCAGCCACTATACCTGACCAGCCTGTGATGACATTAACGCAATAGAACCAGGTCCTTGTTCTTTCCTGTTCTTCATAGCAGGCAAAGCAACTTTAATCATATTAAAGCTCCCATCAAATTCACGTCTACGATAAACCTCACCTCATCCAATCCCTGCTTCTCCAGCTCTTGAGCCACAAACAATCCTTGATTGACAACCAGCACATCAATCGACCCCGCATCGTCAACAACTTTGAAATCTCTGACATCAGCAACGAATACAGCCATGTCAACGCCGGTGGAGAGCCGGATGGATTCCTTGGCTTCTTCGAGTTTGGGGAGAGAGTGGCTGAGGATTGAGACGCGAGCACCCAGCGATGCGGAGAGGTGCGCCAACGCAAGCCCGATGCCGCTAGATCCTCCAATGCTGAACACGTGGCGGTGTTTTATTGAGATTTTGACGGGGTGGGGACGGACGACAAAGAATAGGAGAGCAAGGAGTGATATAGGGAAGAGAAGGAACAGAGAGAGGTAGACGAGATTAGCGTCTGCCATTGTTGGTGTATCGAGGAGAAGCCCTAGTCAAAACAAAACGAACAGCTTTGATAATACATAAAATTATCAGAAGGGCACGATGGACTTTGCGCCTTCACAAAGTACCGTTGACCGGTCAAAACGGCACATGGCCGGTTTGACCAAGTCAACGATATAAAAGGCATCGTGATCGATTGACCAGGTCAACGGGAATAAGTAACTAAAGGACAAGCCCAGCCCGTTATCACCAAAACGGCACAGAGCCGATTTGTCAATAAAGGCGAAGACAACGACACTCGGCCGATTCTCCACAAACGGCTCCTTGCCGATTCTCCACAAACGGCTCCTTGCCGATTCTCCACAAACGGCCTCGTACTGATGGGGCCCAGATATAAATCTCCCCTCATAGATATTATTGGTATAGTACTCCATAGTCAGTATACATTTAGTCAAGGTTGGCAGGGAGGATAACCTGCTCCCATCACATCGTCACCTGACAACCGGACAAAGGGACGACCCTATTCCCCTGAAATAAGGTCTGCGCCCCACGTTACAATGATGAATCCCTGCCCCTAGACCACCTGCTAAGGAAAAAGGAGAGGGGATGTCAGAGATCTAACCACTCTAGTCCAGCCTAAGGACTAGAGGGTGGTATATAAGGGAAGTTTTCTCCTTTACTCAAGGACGAAGAAATACACATACACTTTCTACCCACATAACAAAATTACTGACTTTGGCATTGGAGCTCTTACGCCGGAAAACACTTCCGGCACTGTGCAGGTCCTTCACGAAGATCTGATCACCACCTTCCAGCGAGCTACTTTACCGAAAAACCCCCCACTCCGGTCCACGGATTATCATTTGGTGCTTTCATTGAGAGCTTTTGAGTTTTGAGTGAGCAGCCTTGAAATTCAAAGCTCTTCCTTTTCTTCAATCTTATTGGGGGTTTTTTCATTTCCAAAAATGGCATCCGACCCAAACTTTCAATCAAATCAACCTACCAGTGGTGCTGCTGGTCAGTATGAAACGCCACCTCCTCACGCCTCATCTTCCCGTGTGGACATGAACGCCGCAGCCCGCCGGCTTAATTTTCCAGAAATTCCAGAGGTGCTACTCCCCAGCACCCCGCAACCAGCAGTCATCCCACCAGCAGTCATGCATGAGTTCGCCGCCTTGCATCGACGGATGGATCTGATGATGCAAACGTTTATGGGAGGGATCCCTCCGCCCGTTCACCAGCAGATCCTCCCCCAGCAGATTCACTGCCAACAGATCATTCCTCAGCAGATCCCTGACCAACCTGCAGCGACACCATCTTTAGTGCCCCCGCCCATGGCATTCCAGCCAGTCAGATCTGTACAACAGCACGTCAGTCAGCCAGCTCAACGGGAAAATCTTTCGAATGAGCTCCGGCTGCCCCGTCGCAGTGAAAATCCGATCAGAGGGGAAGGGTACCTGGACAACATGGAAGAGGCTAATAGCCGAGCAGTCCAGCGTAGCCCGAGAAGGAGCCAGAAGCAGTCAGTAGAAGGAAGATCCGAAAGAGGAAGAGTTCGGGAGAGGTCAATGGATCGGCCCCAATCGGGAAGGGATCGCGAGAGGGCTGATCGGAATGCTTCAAGAGGCTCTGCCTCCCTACGAGCTCGGGAAGAGCAAGATGATGATCCCAAGAATCCGTTAACCTTTCGGGTTAGGAAGCATCGGGTGAGCAGACACGTCAAATTGCCAACCGATTCTTACATGGGGACGACGGATCCGACAGTTCATGTGAGCTTAGTAAAAAAACATGTTAAGTTTTTTACTAGAAAGGATGAGGCGCTGTGCCAAATATTTGTGATGACTCTGAAGGGAATCGCCAACACCTGGTTTGAAAAATTGCCAGCCGGATCTGTGGACAGTTTTGAGCAGTTGGCGAAAGTTTTCACAAGCCGATTTAGCTCTTGTATTCCTGTGGAAAAGTCTCCGGCGGTTCTATTTGATATGGTGCGAAAGTCGGGGGAATCCTTAACGGTGTATGTTGCCAGATTCAATGCTGAGTTGGCCACTCTGCCCGACGTTGCGCCTAACTTTGCCGCTGAGGCTTTGAAGAGGAACTGCAGGTATCGGGAGTTGGAAAATGCTCTGATTGCGAGCACGCCGAAGACCCTGGACCTCTTGCGGATCGAGGTGGACAAGTTTGCGAGGATGGAAGAAGCAGATTTCCAGCGGAAGAAACGGGAGGAGCCCGATCTTCCCAAGAAAGAAACGACCGTCCGCAAGCAGGGAGAAAAGAAGCAAGCGGCTGGAGGCCGGCAGACGGATTGCCTTGCGGATTTCTCCACGTTGCAGCTAACTAAGCCGGTGGCGGAGATCTTTGCCATCATAGAAGAACGGAGATTGCCGATTCAGTATCCAAAGCGCAAACCTGGCGCCGTTATGGGACCGCATAAGGATTCTTACTGCCGTTTCCATAAGGCAAAAAGGCATGACACTGAGGATTGTTTCTCTCTGAAAAAGGCTATTGAAAAGTTGATCGAAGAGGGCTATTTGGGCGAGTTTGCGGCCAAGGCTCGAAATAGGGCCAGGGAGGATCGAATTGACGGCAACAGGAGAGAAGCGGAAGCTGATCCCAATGCAGCCGGAACCAGTAACCAGAGAGACAAAGGAAAGCAGCAGGTGTTGACAACCTCTCTCGATGAGTTCTTCATGATCAATTTGATAGCGGGAGGAGCCCAGCAGGAGGAATCGGAGGATGTACCGATTGGGGAAAAGAGAAAGCGGAATGATCCCGTAGGGGAAAAAGCAGGTCTATCAGAGCTGGACCGAATGGCCATAACATTTTCAGAGGAGGATGAGATCGGAGTGACATATCCTCAGAATGAAGCATTGGTAGTGACAACCATCATTGCCGAGTGCGGGGTCAGGCGTACGCTGGTGGACAACGGAAGTGCTGTGAACCTCATTTCTGCCAACGCCTTTAACCGTTTGCAAGGACCTAGACCGGACCTGAAGCCTTGCCGACGGCCGATCATTGGGGTAAACGGCATTCCCATTCCTGTTGTAGGCTTAACTTTTCTGTCAATCTTTTTTGTGGAAGACAGCTCCCGCAGAAAGGAGCAGCAACTATTTCTGGTGGTGGACTTAAACCTGCCATACAATGTGATCTTGGGGCGTCCGTTTTTAAATGCTTTCGGTGTGGTAATATCGCAAAGGCATTTGAAGATGAAATACCCTTCCTGGGACGGCGTGGTTACGATCCGAGGAGATCAGAAGGTAGCTGCTGAATGCTACATCACAATGGTTGATGGTTGCTGCGATCGCTATGTCTGCGTAGCGGACGATTCACTAGAAGATGATGAGGAGCAGCGTACCCAGCCATTGGAGAGAATGGTCCAAGTGTCGGTGGCTGATCTGCCCGCTGAGCATTTTTTAATAAGCGAGAAGTTGAGCAAGGGAGATTGTGGCCAGCTTGCGTTTCTGTTAAACGAGTGTAGAGGAGAATTCGCCTGGGTCCCGGCGGACATACCAGGCCTTTCGAGGGAAACGGCAGAGCACCGATTGAACGTGTACCCGAATGCCAGGCCAGTGCAACAGAAACGGCGAGCCTTCTCCAAAGAAAAAGCAGATGCAATTGAGAAAGAAGTGGACAAGCTCTTAAAGGCCAACTTCATCCGAGAGGTTCAGTATCCGCCATGGTTAGCTAATCCAGTGGTAGTGAGAAAGCCAGGCGGGGAGTGGAGGATGTGCATTGATTTCACTGACCTGAACGAGGCATGCCCCAAGGACTGTTATCCGCTGCCACGGATAGAGCAATTGGTGGATCAAACGGCTGGTTATGGGTATCTAAGTTCGCTTGATGCCAATTCGGGGTATCACCAGATACCGATGGCGATCGAAGACGAGGAGAAAACGGCGTTCATCACGCCGAGGGCCACCTACTGCTATCGGGCTATGCCGTTTGGTCTGAAGAATGCTGGAGCAACATTTCAGAGAACGGCCAATAAGATTTTCGAGCCGTTAATCGGGAAAAATCTGGAGGTGTACGTTGATGATATGCTGGTGAAAAGCAGAAATTTTGAAGCGCATCTGCGAGACCTTGAGGAGGTATTTGGGATAATGCGAAAATTTGGAATGAAGCTAAATCCCAAAAAATGCATGTTTGCATTCCAAACGGGGAAATTCCTTGGTTATGTGGTCAGCAGAAAAGGAATTCAGCCCAATCCCGCCAAACTGAAGGCAATCAAGGATATGTTTTCGCCAAAGAGTGTGAAGGAGGTGCAGCGACTCACAGGAAGAGTAATTGCTTTGAGCCGATTCATCTCCAAGCAGGGCGAGAAATGCCTCCCGTTTTTCAAAGTCATTCGGAAGAAGGCACAATTCGGATGGGATGGCGATTGTGAAAAGGCTTTTCACGACTTGAAGCAGTACCTGTCTTCCGAATTGCTGCTAACTCGACCCGAAGAAGGGGACACCCTTTTTCTTTATCTGGGGGCGGCCGATGAGGTGGTTAGTGCCGTCTTGGTTCGGGATGAAAACGGCATACATCGACCGATTCATTTTATCAGCCGAGTCTTGAAGGATGCTGAGCTGAGGTATTCTCAAATCGAAAAAATCGCTTTTGCCCTGTTGCAAGCTGGCAGAAAGATGGCCCGGTACTTCCAAGCTCATCCGGTGGTCGTACTGACAGACCAACCTCTAAGAAGGGTTTTCAAAAGACCTGAGTCGTCCGGCCGAATGGTCATTTGGGCCATCGAATTGGAGCAATATGGGTTGCAATATCAGTCCAGACCCGCCATCAAAGGCCAGGCGCTGGCCGATTTTATTGCAGAGTGCACGTTTGTCCAGAAGCAAATTCCTTCGCCAGAAAGCCAAAAAGAAGCCTGCTTACCGCTTCCCGATGTGAACGGGGATCGGTGGACAATCTTCGTGGATGGCGCCAAGAATCAAACCGAAGTAGGAGCCGGCGTCATCATTTTAGGTCCAGAAGGGATAAAAATGAGGTACGCCTTAAAAATCTCAAGGCCGTTATCAAATAATGCGGCCGAATACGAAGCTCTATTGGCAGGATTGCGCATCGGAGGGAATCTGATCGGTAATGCACAATCGGCCGACGTCCGTTTGGTCATCTACGGAGATTCAAAATTGATTATTGATCAAGCCAACGGTGATTCTCAGGCTAGAGAGCCGATTATGATTCAGTACTTGAAGAAAGTACAGAAGGAGCTAGCCGAAATTAAAAATAGGGGAATTCATGCTGAAATCAGCCATATCCCAAGAGAGAAAAATGCAGAGGCCGATGAGATTGCCAAGCTGGCAGCAAACTCCGAGGCAATGATGCCACCCGATGTGACTGTTGAGGAAATTTCCATTCCCTCTTTTATGGAAGAGCAGCAAGTGCTATGTGTGTTAGAGGCAGCCAACGATTGGCGCATTCCAGTGATTGACTATCTCAAGCATGGCAAGCTGCCAGAAAATGCGAGTGAGAAGCTGAAGATCCTCAAGAGAGCGGCTAGATGCACTTACCACGACGGGATACTTCTTCGCCGTTGTCTTACTTACCCGGCGGCAAAATGTATAACGGAAGAAGAAGGCCTGTATACGCTCAGGGAGATCCACGAGGGAATATGCGGAATGCACGCCTCAGGAAACACCATGGCTGCCCAAGTTCTCCGAACAGGGTTTTATTGGCCAACAATTAGAAGAGATTCGGATAACTTTGTGAAATCTTGTCATAAATGCCAGGAATTTGCAAGGGAACCACAACGGCCAGCAGCTGAATTGTCAAGTATGGTGAGTCCATGCCCATTTGCGAAGTGGGGAATTGACATCTTGGGACCCTTCCCAATCGCCAAAAGTCAGCTTCAGTATGTTATTGTTGCTGTCGATTATTTCACAAAGTGGGCCGAGGCAGAAGCTGTGGCGAAGATAACGGCAGACAACACTTGGAGGTTTTTCATGAACAACGTCATCATGAGATTCGGGTTCCCAAGAATTCTCGTGAGCGACAACGGCACCCAGTTCACCAGTGCTTACTTCAAAAAGAAATGCTCAGAATACTCAATTGAACAACGGTTCTCTTCCGTTGCGCATCCACAAACAAACGGGGAAACCGAAGTCACCAACAGAGCAATCCTTAACGGGATTAAGAAAAACCTTGAGGGCAAGCCGGCAAAATGGCCAGAGGAGTTGCCGTTTGTCATGTGGGCCTATCGAATGACCACTAAAACCAGCACCGGCATGACACCGTTTGCCATGGCGTACGGGGTCGAAGCTGTTTCTCCAGTAGAGATCGGCGCAATCAGCCTTCGAGTTGAGTACTTCAACGAAGAGCAAAATGAAGAAAGATTAAGGGAGCAACTGGATCTTTTGCCAGAGATGAGAGAAGAAGCCATCCTCAAAACATTGCACTACAAGCGCAAAATGGCGAAATACCATAATCGGCGTGTCAAAGAACGACTACTCAAGGCAGGAGATTTAGTCCTGCGCAAGGTAACAGCAACTGGCCAAGAGAAGAAAAAGCTCACGCCGAATTGGGAAGGACCATATCGCGTTACCAGAGTCATCGGCAAAGGTGCATACCACCTGGAAACAATGAACGGTACTCCGATATCCAACTCTTGGAATATTTGCAATTTAAAGCTATATCACTCCAGAGTAAATATGTTGTTTTCACTGGCCGAATAAATGATAATAATATTGTAAGGACAAATCATTTGCAACTAATAATGCTTAAAGTATATATTTGCCCGTATTGTGCTTATCGTATGGTTGCAGATGTAAAAGAATCGTGGATGTAGGTTATTTTAAATCGAACCACGTTACCAAAACCCAAAAAAATGGCGATGTTATCTCTACCAAGGGCCAAGGCTACCTAAGGCACTGCCTGGGGATGCCGACAACCAAATCGGCAGCAGCCCGAGTAATTCAAAACACTACTAGGGCATATATCGCCAACGATACATATATCGCCAACGATACATATACTGTCGCCAAGACATATATCGCTATTGAGGCATATATCGTTATTGAGGCATATATCATTATTGAGGCATATGCCGCCATGAAAACGCATATCGTCATAAGACCATTTCGGTCCTGCTGATCAGACGGCGACAAAATGGAGAAAGACTCAAACCTATCTGTGTCTTAGTAAACCAGATAGAAGTACCTGTGTCTTCGTAAACCAGGTAATAAAGACTCAAACCTATCTGTGTCTTAGTAAACCAGATAGAAGTACCTGTGTCTTCGTAAACCAGGTAATAAAGACTCAAACCTATCTGTGTCTTAGTAAACCAGATAGAGAAACGACAACGCAAAAACAATGTCTCCAAAACGGCCCGGTGCCGAAAGGTCGAAACGGCCACCTCGAGCAAACGGAAACAGATCCCTCAAACGGCAACTTGCCTATTTGCCAGATAAAGATAAGTTCAAGTTACAACTGTTTTATCTTTTTTATTTTTTTCGGGAGTAATATATATATAGCAGAAATGATTAAGCATTTGCAATAACTTAAAATTGCAAAATTATATATATTCCGAATAAATAGTATTGTTCTTTACAAAATATGTTAAGATCGGCAATAATCTAAAAACAGAAAAGACAGCTCTATGGTTCGTCTTCTGAAGAGGATTGATACTCCTTTGCCTCAGCCTCTCTTTCCAAGGAGTAAACATATTCGCTAATCTTGGTGGCATCAAAGTTAGCCTCCCCATAGAACTCCATATAACTGTCGATCATGATGTCCTTTGTCTTCTGCCGCCACCAACCGATCTTACTCGGAACCTTCTCCAACTCAGCGTCCTTCTCTGCGATGCTGCTCCTAGCCGTCTCTAACTCCGCCGTTCTGGTCTCCAAATCGGCGCGGGCCGCCTCCAACTCGGCAGTAAGCTTGGCCATATTATTAATCAGGACGGCTTTATCTTCACTGAGTTTTGTGACGGAATCACACAGGGCCGATTTGTCTGACATCAGCTCCCCGATCCGTACCTGCTCTTCCCTGATCTTAGCCGAGAGGCCATCCCTTTCGTGAAAACTGTCGGCCAGCTTCTTGCGGGCGTCAATGACAGCTTTCTTATCCGATTCATGAGCGGCCATCAGACTCTCTTTTTCTTTCTTAAGGGTAGCATTCTCAGCGGTTGATCGCCGAAGTTCCTCCCTGGACTTTTCAAGCTTCGAATCCACAACTTCTGCAACATATCGGGAAGCACATAAGCCGCTGTACATAATGCTTTGCAGGTTGGCGAAGTGAGAACTAAGTTCTAGGCGGCTATAGCGTTCCCTGTCGGCTTGATTGGCAAAAATTTCGCCCACCAGGTGACCGGTCCGATAGTCACTGCAAGCCGGCACTTTCAAGCCAAGGGAGCGGCCGCAGCTCTCTCCTAGGTTATTCAAACGGGTGACGTGAGTAACCTCCCCGTCAGGGCCTTTGCTGGAAAAATAGCCTTTGAAATCAGAAGGGGGAGGAACTGCATGGTCATCCGAAATAAATGGATCATTGGGCATACGAGGACCGGCAACCCAGTAAAGCACGGCAGGATCAGAACTGGAAGAAGCGGCAAAAGGAGCATCCGCTGATGTGGTTGCCTGCCCTTCCGGACAAGGAACCGACGGGCCCTCGCCAATAATCGGCTCAGTAGCAGCATTTGGCAGATCGACGTCAGGATTTCCTAAGCCGGCATTCGGCTCAGCGGCAGCATTCGGCAGATCGGCGTCAGGACTCCCTAAGTCGGCATCAGTACGATGGAGGTCAATCGGCTCAGAAACGGTGTCTGGCCGACTGATTTGATCGGGCTGAGGAGGAGCGGCAGCAGATGGATCGGCCTCCTCTGAAACGGCTCCAGGCCGATCTCCCGCATTTTCTGCCAAAACGGCGGCAGCCCGTTTTGCCGTAGCAGCTTTCCCCTTTCTTTCCTTAGCTCGTTTCCTCTTCAAAAGAACCCGTTTGGCCGCCTCAATAATCTGCGGGTCAGGATTTTCCAAGGGAAACGACTCGAAGGTATCTCGACCGACCTTCTTTCGTCTAAAAACTGACGGGGCCGAGAAATCCTCACCGTCAGCAGGCTGATCAACCTCTGGGTCCTCAGAGCGATCCGCATTATCGGCATCTTCTTCCTCATCGGAATCGACAATGCGAGAACGGACCAAGGACGGTCCTGCAGCAACGGCCGCTCTAATTGGCCGTCCTTCTCCTGCATAAAAGTCAAGTCAGAATTTCACAAAAAGATTCGGGCAACCTTTAGAAAATCTGGTAACTCACCATCAATGGCGCAGTCCAATAACGGCAAGCCCAGTGCCATCTTCTGCACATGGAACCTCGTGTCAAAAGTTAGCAAGATGTCGATCTGGGCCTGCAACCTGCTAGAAGGTTCCTCTGTTCTTACCCATTGAAGCTCATTGATCGCTGGATTGAACCCAGAGATCCATAGGGGTTTGTTTGTGCTGGAGATCAGGAAGAAGTGCTCCCTCCATCCCTTAATAGAAGATTCGTATCTGTCAAAATTTTTCAGAAACGGCTGAAGATTCTCATCCTTGCGAGGGCGAAGGGTAACCAAACTACTGCGAGTGCTTAAATGGAAGAAGTACGTAAACAGCTGGAGTGGAGGTTCCTTGATTTGGAGGTGAGCACAGACGTTGATAAAAGCATAGATCGAAGCCCAGGAATTGGGAGTGATCTGGGCAGGGTTAAGAGCATGCTGCACTAGCAGATTTTTCACCATGGTTTTCAGAGGAAAACGAAACCCATAAGCAAACATCTTAGAATACAGAACCCTGCGGTTATCTAGCAAGTCACTATTTAACCTAACATTAGGAGGAGCTACTAGGGCTTTACATCCTATCGGCAACTCAATATCGTACCTCTCTATTTCCAGATTTAAGTCATCCTCAGTCCTAATTTTGGTAGCAGTGTTCTCAAGCAACTCACCAGTGGTAACAACAGGGCGTCTAGGAGCCATTTTCTCAGTCTCAAACAACACAAAAAGGAAAGATAAGGTTAAGAAATACCAGGCGATTGCAGAAATTCCCGGAGAACAGAGCCCAAACTCGGAGATGGCAGAAGAAGGTTGCTTGAGC
The DNA here is from genome assembly GCA_963691705.1 of Viola odorata. Classification (NCBI taxonomy): domain Eukaryota; kingdom Viridiplantae; phylum Streptophyta; class Magnoliopsida; order Malpighiales; family Violaceae; genus Viola; species Viola odorata. The sequence continues at coordinate 7,707,934 of OY829540.1, read as the reverse complement.
GAGGAAGAGAGAGGATTTTTGAGGAAGAAGATGAGAGCGGCGTTTAGAAATGAAAAGTGATTTAGGTTTTCCAAAGGAGAAGGCTTTTAAAAGAAATGAATCCCTAACCGTCAGCAAACCCAATCGGTCGCTGACACGTGGCTCATCTGTTCTGAAAAGGCAGTAATTCGTCAATAAAGTTGAGCGGCGCATTTAAAGAGGAGCAGCGCACGCGTTTTCTCAAAGGGTTTTTTGAATTTCGAAATTCAAAAAACTGGACAGACGAAGAGACGTCTCGCCTCAAAAGCAGCGAGCAGTTACAAACACTTGGCCATTACGGCGCCACGTCACAGGTTTACTTTAAGTTAAAAATTTGACTTTATTGCAAACTAAGTTTTATTTGCAGGAATGAAAAAGAACCTTTCAAATACGCGGCGGAAGTAGATCAAAACGGCAACATGCCGATTGTCAGACGTCAAGAGGGAAACGGCAAGCCCTTGGTAAACACTCGGGCTCCTTTGTTGTTGGGCCTCTGATAATACATAAAATTATCAGAAGGGCACGATGGACTTTGCGCCTTCACAAAGTACCGTTGACCGGTCAAAACGGCACATGGCCGGTTTGACCAAGTCAACGATATAAAAGGCATCGTGATCGATTGACCAGGTCAACGGGAATAAGTAACTAAAGGACAAGCCCAGCCCGTTATCACCAAAACGGCACAGAGCCGATTTGTCAATAAAGGCGAAGACAACGACACTCGGCCGATTCTCCACAAACGGCTCCTTGCCGATTCTCCACAAACGGCTCCTTGCCGATTCTCCACAAACGGCCTCGTACTGATGAGGCCCAGATATAAATCTCCCCTCATAGATATTATTGGTATAGTACTCCATAGTCAGTATACATTTAGTCAAGGTTGGCAGGGAGGATAACCTGCTCCCATCACATCGTCACCTGACAACCGGACAAAGGGACGACCCTATTCCCCTGAAATAAGGTCTGCGCCCCACGTTACAATGATGAATCCCTGCCCCTAGACCACCTGCTAAGGAAAAAGGAGAGGGGATGTCAGAGATCTAACCACTCTAGTCCAGCCTAAGGACTAGAGGGTGGTATATAAGGGAAGTTTTCTCCTTTACTCAAGGACGAAGAAATACACATACACTTTCTACCCACATAACAAAATTACTGACTTTGGCATTGGAGCTCTTACGCCGGAAAACACTTCCGGCACTGTGCAGGTCCTTCACGAAGATCTGATCACCACCTTCCAGCGAGCTACTTTACCGAAAAACCCCCCACTCCGGTCCACGGATTATCAAGCTTGCTTGACGAGGCTATTGCGGATGAAGACTTGGGCTGGAGGTAGACCTAGGCGGCTTGCTTGACGAGGCGGTTGCGGATGGAGGTGGTGGCAGCGGATGCGGTGGTGGTGGAGAAAGAAAAGTTGCAGCGTCGTTTGGAGAGGAGAGGAAAGGAAAGGATAGGGAAAGAGAGGTGGATTTTTTTTTGACGTGGCATATTTTTATTGGTTAGAGTATGACAAATTACAGGTGTGAGATGTCATCCCGGAACACCCAAGAATTTCTCATGGAATTTAGTCCCCTATTACACGCTTTGCTCCTCTTTTGATACCCATTTGCTCCCCTGTTGTGGATGGTCTAACAAGTAAAGAAATTGAATGGTTGGTGGAATTTGTCTTTACTCTCTCTTTTTTCTATCAGAGCCAATGAATCATATACAACCACAAGTCATGGTCCACAACCACAAGCTCCTTTTTAAAAAGAACTGTTTACCGCGTTTCAGATCACGCGACTATCAGCCCGAAACGAAACTTGTTTGATACAACATCATGAACTTCCTCCGATGGAGATGTAATCCCTCCGATCTAAAACGCACAGTACAAGTTGTTGCTGCAGCAATCACACTCTCTTCACTGCTCGCTTTCTCAGTTTCCCCAGAACGACGAGTCGTTCAGTCAATCACTTGTGACTTCCCAGCCGTATTCAACTTCGGCGACTCGAATTCCGACACCGGCGGCTTGTCCGCAGCGTTTCATCGCCTTCCATATCCTAACGGCCGTTCTTTCTTCCACAAACCGTCGGGCCGTTACTGCGATGGACGCATCCTCGTCGACTTTATAGGTTTAGCTAAATTTTCAATTTGCTCTCTCAATTGAAAAAAAATCAACAAATAGTTACCTAATTCCTTTGTTTATTACCTTGTTGTGTTTATATTTGCAGCTGAGAAGTTGCAATTACCTTACTTAAGTGCGTATTTAGATTCAATTAGTGCCAATTTTAGGAATGGAGCCAATTTCGCTACATCAGCATCTACAATACAACCGGTGGATGGGAGGCTCTACGACTCTGGTTACAGCCCTTTTTCTCTTGGTGTACAGGTGTCACAATTTGAGCAGTTTATGGATCGGGTCTTGGAGCTGTATGATCAAGGTTTGGATTTCTTTTGTGAAGAATTGTGGAACTGTTTTAATTAGGGCCTTTTTGGGAGATTTTGATTTTTTTTGGTTGCAATTTTCACATTTGTAGATAGGAGCTTGAATATTGTGATGGGCAGTTTACCGAGACCTGAGGATTTTTCAAAGGCGCTATACACGATAGATATAGGGCAGAATGATTTGGATGCTGCATTCAAGTCAATGAATGAGACAGAAGCAGTAGTGGCATCTTTACCAAATCTATTGAACCTATTTACGCGGGCAGTTAAGGTGATTTGAACAACGATTTAGTTTGCGTTATGGTTTGTTTTGCTGATAGTAATTTACAATAGTACTGTGATTTGGAGTTTTCAGAAACTGTATCAACTTGGGGGAAGAACATTTTGGATACATAACACGGGTCCAATTGGGTGCTTCCCTTGTGCTTTCGAATATTATCCTTCTTGGTCTAAAAAAGTGGATGAGAATGGATGTGTCAAGTCCCTCAATGGGGTTGTTCAGGAATTTAATCGGCAGCTGAGGGATAGAGTGTCCGAACTTAGGAAACAACTCGTTGATGCAGTGTTTACTTATACCGACATATATAATGCTAAATACTCGGTTATATCTGAAGCAAGAAAGCTCGGTATGGCTCAACTTTTTATCATCTTTGCTGCAATTCATTAGGTTCATGAAAAATAGTCATAGAACAATACTCTATTTTTGTGCGTTTACTTATGTGTTGTTGGCTCCTGCAGGTTTTGTTGATCCATTTAAATATTGTTGTGGGGATCTTGGCAATCATGGGGTCCCGTGTTGGGTGAAAGTGGAGGGGAATGGAACAGGAAATGCAGCAGGGGATTCATGCTCTGATCCTAAACACTATATTAGTTGGGATGGTATACATTCTTCTCAGGCTGCAAATCGGATAGTAGCTGATAGGATTCTTGATGGTCACCTGTCAGACCCTCCAATTCCGATCAATTTAGCATGTCGCGAGTCTTTTTAATTGTGATTGATTGTCAGGAACATATGCATTTGCCAATTCTTGCTAATTTAGCTGTATATACATGGATATTGGCAGTCATTCTTGCTAACTCCTTGCTTCCTTTTTCCTCCTTTGTTTTTCCTGAGTCAAAAATGCTGCAGTTCATAAGTTTAAAGATTGATGTTTGATTATAGCATAAAATATCTGCTTCTAAATTCAATCATCTGCTGGGATTTCTATTGTTGCTGCCATAGTATTGTTAGACTGAAATACGATGTTATCCCAATAAACCCGGCCTAGAGGGGGGTGAATAGGCAAATATAAATTTAACACAGAGTTGAAATTAAATGCAGAAATAAAAACACAAGGAGTTATAGTGGTTCCAATTCGTCAATGAATTGTACTCCAATACCTAAGAGCCTCACCCTTAGGATTTTGAATAACGACACTTCGTTATTTACCTTGAGTTTTTACGGGTTCAACTCCAACCTTACACCTTGATTTTTCCGGAATCAACCAATTAACCTTACACTTGGTTTTTGCGGGCTCAACCAGTAAACCTTACAATTTAAGTGTTCGGTACACTTACAAAACCTTCACAATTGAAATGGTGAAATTGCAACAAATAATTGGTGTATAAATAATAAATGTATGATTCACAATAACACCAATAAATGAACAATATTACCTCAAGAAGAAAGCAAAACAAACTCGAATTGAAAGACGCAATAATGGTTGAAAACCGATGTGTGAAGTTTGCGTTGTAAAACTTTAATTTAAGGGAGTTTGTAAATGTGATTTGTGTATATAAAACTTGTAAAATGCTTTCTTGGATTTTTATAACTCATCTTAGATGAGTATTTATAGTAGCCAAAAACTAGCCGTTATGAATTTGAAAAACTAGCCGTTATGTTAAATCTTGACACTTTTTCTTGAGGTATTATCGAACATAAATCAAGTGCTAATTAGAATCATACTTACACGTTTAATGCTCTAATATACACTTGATTCTTCGAGCTTGCGATAATTGATTCGTTGCTTCTTTTTGTTGTCTCGTCGCAAACTACAAATACTTTAACTTAAAATTGCGTTAGTATATTAATTAATTTATGTGTCCTTAATTCATCAAAATAAGATTTAATGAGCCATTGGGCTAACAATCTCCCCCTTTTTGATGATGACAACCGGAAATTAATTTAAGACAATATGAACATGCAATTTTAAATTAAATCTCAAAGGAGAAGAATTACTCCCTCTATATCTTTGCCGAAATGCTCCCCCTATCGATATGCTACCAAATTGATCATATCAATTTGATTATGGAGCCTCAATGCTCCCCCTACATAAAAGCGTTAGTGCACATGGAGAATAGCAAATAATCAAAATTGCTCCCACGTATTTTCTCCCGCACATATACATTTTCTCCCCCTTTGTCATTAACAAAAAGGGAAAACAACATCAAAATATTTCTACCAATTAATTAAGGTAAGGAAAATATTTAAGGAGCAAGCATAATGTAAATAGTACTTCATAAATTATTACAACAATTATAATTTCATAAAGGTAATAGTACAACAATTATCCAATTCAAAAATTATTACAAACCATAAATGCAAAGAAGTTAAAGAATATTAAACATGAAATGGATTTCTGACAACGTAATCTCTCGTTTAGATTTATTTTTTATTTTTTATTTACGGCTAACACAATTTGAAAGAAAAAAAAACTGAAAATCTGAATTTTTAAGTGTTTTTGCCGAAGGTTTCATGGTTACCCTCATGGGTGAGTTCATGCCCATGACACTGCAATTTTATAGGAGAACGAAGAGTTCATGGTCACCCTCATGGGTGAGCTCATGCCCATATGACGTTCTTTCCCATCAATTTTGAAGTACGAAATAGTTCATGGGTAGCATCATGGTTTAATACAGCAAACCATCTGCTCAACTATGAGACCAGTTTTTCAGCAATTTGAGTTTCAAAATGCATTTTTCTTTAATCAAAACTTCCACAAAATACCTTTATACAATTAATCAAAGCCTCATAATCTAATGTAAAATCAATTTCAACCCATTTCTCAATGATGAATCACATGAATAAAAGCATGCATGCATAGAAAAAATAATTCTAATTAAACATGTATATGCACAAACAATTTAAAAATAATTTATGGCAATTTATAGCATATATGATTATGGATTTTAATAACTAACATAATCATTTAAAACACGTATATTCATCAAATAAATATAGACATAAAAGTAAATGTTCAAGGAATACTGATTGCGATTTTTCAATTTGTCTAGTTCTTGCTACTTCAACCGAATAGCTTCAATGTTTGCAATCGGGCCATGTCCATCAAGATCAATGCGGCTTTAGGTGGTAATTCCCTTGGGCCACCATTCAAGCTAAGTTCCTACAAGAACAATTCTTTCTTGCCAAATTTATGAAAATATATACTTGAACAAACGATCAAAGTTAGCGATAAAATCAATCACATATATATTATACTTATTGCCAAAACAAATTAGAAGAACGAAAATGACCAATTTTACCAATACCAAAGCTTTGTCGCCAAAGGTCACATTTTCTTTTTCAAAGTGTCGTGAACACCCGCTATTCAATTACTACTTATTTGCATGGGGTTTTTAGCACATCTACAAAACAAACTAGTTAGTTTTAGGAACCCAAACACGTTTGGGTCATTCCTTAGCAAATGCACTCTTTTGTGCCCACATTTGTTTTGCATAAACAACACCTTTACGAATGTAGCAAAAATATGACAAATGACCATTTTTATTGCAATAACTACATTTATACAAAGGTCTATCATGTGAGTGATTTGAAGAGCTAGCGTTACAAGTACTTGCCTTAACAAAAGAAGTTTTAAAATTACTCATGCTAGTATAATGATTGAATCCAATACCTCTTCTATCACCACTAGTCTTTTGATCATTTAAGCAATCTTGGTGACTTTGTGCACTTTGAATATATTTAGCTAAAGTAGCTTCAAGAACTTTAATCTTTTCATTTAAAATAACTACTTCTTTACTAGAGTTTGCACACATTTCACAAATAGCATTTTCATTTTTGAGCTTATTACATGCATTCTCAAGTAATTTATTTTCACTAGTTAACCCTTCATTTAGTTCTTCTAGTTCACTAATGTCCTTTTTAAGGTTATCTAGTTCCTTAACAAGTTTAGCATTTCTCCTACAAGAGTCTTTATACATTGTGCCTAACTCATTAAAAGCATTTTGCAATTCATCAAAAGAATTTTCATCATCACTAACTGAATCATTGTCGCTTTCTCCTTTACCCATGAGGCAAAATTCGGTTTCTTCATCGGAGGAGTCATCTTCATTTGCAAAGAAGCATATGTTGGATATCTCTTCTTCTCCTTCCGATTGGGATTGGTTGCTATCTTCTTCATCTTCATCATCATCCCAAGTTGAAGCTTTTAGAGCTCTTCTAGTATGCCTCCGGGTATCCTTCACATCTTTAGAGCCTCTTTTCTCAACTCTCTTCTTCTTATCAAGGTTGGGACATTCACTCTTAACATGTCCTGCTTTTTCACATCCATAACACACAATATGATCATTCTTAAATTGGTATTTAGAAGAGTTAGGATGTTCACCTTGATACCTTTGCTTCTTTTCGTCTTTTTGCCAAAATTTCTTGAATTTTCTAGCAAAGAGAGCTATGGACTCAAGATCTTCTTCATCTCCTTGAGCCTTGCTTGTGAAGGCTACATTGTGATTCTTTACCTTTTCTCCTACCGGTTCCTCCATCTTGAGCTTATACTCGAAAGCGGTAAGAGAACCAATAATTTGAGAGTAGGTAGGTCTTTTCTCCATTTCATCAAATATGGATGTCTTAGCATTCCATGTGTTAGGAAGAACACTAAGAATTTTTCTTACCATCTCCTCATCATTAGGAACCCATCCAAGATTTCCCATAGCATTGCAAATATTTTGAATTTTAGTGCTTAAATCATAAATAGACTCACCACTCTTCATATTTAATAATTCATACTCACGTTTGAGGGTGTTGAGTCTGACGGTTCTTACTTGAGGAGTGCCTTCATGTGCCGTCTCCAAAGCTAACCAAACATCTCTAGACAATTTGCAAGCACTAACACGATTAAATTCGCTAGGTGAAATTGAACAAAATAAAGCGTACCTTGCCTTGTCTTCACTTTGCTTTCTTGCAATTGATCCAGCTTCCCATTTAGTGAATGGAAGAATTTTTTATGATCCTCCTTCTCCTCCTTTTCCCGATGGTTCCGTGGGAAAAACAAATCCGGTCAAGACACAATCTAGCATTTGTTGATGTTGAGCACCAAGAAATGCTAACATCTTTGTTTTCCATTGCAAATAATTGTTTCCATCAAGATAGGGTGGACGGTTGAGTGCAACACCTTCTTTGTGAACATATAGTCCCTCTTGAGCCATTTGATCTTGCACTTGAGGCGATTAAACCTACAAAACAAGTGACCTTGCTCCGCTACCAATTGAAATACGATGTTATCCCAATAAACCCGCCCTAGAGGGGGGGTGAATAGGCAAATATAAATTTAACACAAAGAGTTGAAATTAAATGCAGAAATAAAAATACAAGGAGTTATAGTGGTTCCAATTCGTCAATGAATTGTACTCCACTACCTAAGAGCCTCACCCTTAGGATTTTGAATAACGACACTTCGTTATTTACCTTGAGTTTTTACGGGTTCAACTCCAACCTTACACCTTGATTTTTCCGGGATCAACCAATTAACCTTACACTTGGTTTTTGCGGGTCAACCAGTAAACCTTACAATTTAAGTGTTCGGTACACTTACAAAACCTTCACAATTGAAATGGTGAAATTGCAACAAATAATTGGTGTATAAATAATAAATGTATGATTCACAATAACACCAATAAATGAACAATATTACCTCAAGAAGAAAGCAAAACAAACTCGAATTGAAAGACGCAAGAATGGTTGAAAACCGATGTGTGAAGCTTGTGTTGTAAAACTTTAATTTAAGGGAGTTTGTAAATGTGATTTGTGTATATAAAACTTGTAAAATGCTTTCTTGGATTTTTATAACTCATCTTAGATGAGTATTTATAGTAGCCAAAAACTAGCCGTTATGAATTTGAAAAACTAGCCGTTATGTATTTAATACTACCAAATACTAACCGTTATGTTAAATCTTGACACTTTTTCTTGAGGTATTATCGAACATAAATCAAGTGCTAATTAGAATCATACTTACACGTTTAATGCTCTAATATACACTTGATTCTTCGAGCTTGCGATAATTGATTTGTTGTTTCTTTTTGTTGTCTCGTCGCAAACTACAAATACTTTAACTTAAAATTGCGTTAGTATATTAATTAATTTGTGTATCCTTAATTCATCAAAATAAGATTTAACATAGACATCTTGAATTGTAAAATGAGAAGAGAGAGGATTGCAATTGGTCATATGGGCAGGGAAGAAGAGGCATGAGGGAAAAACATATAAATATAAAAACTATATAAGGAACGACTTCACTGGGGATCGAACCCAGAATCTCTGGTTTCGTAGACCAGCGCCTTATCCATTGGGCCATGAAGTCATCTTGTGGCATCAAGATTCCCGTTCGCTATTCTAAAATGAAGCGCATCTTTCTTTTTCATTTTCCATCTTTTTTCTCCTTTAATAAGTGACAATATTGTTGTTATCGGTCTGGACAAAGATTGTCACATATAAACCTGCTTGTGATGGAAATCTAAACTCTAAAGTCGGTCTAGTAGTGCAACTGCAATTACAAAGTAACAATCTTTTTTTACTGTCTTATCTTCCACATTTTTATCCATTTTTCAATTTAGGAACATTATATTATTTAACAACACAACCAATGTTAGGTGCATTGAATCTCTTTTGTTATCTCGTGACTTACATGTGCATTTCAAATATATTTATCGCGATGCTAATTCAGTTCGTATAAACTCGCTAAATTAACTTCTTTTTTTAAAACATTTTTATGGGTATAATGTCATTTTTACATATGTATTTTATTTAAATTATAGAAATCGAGTATATTATACTCGATTTAAAGACCAATAAAACAAACAAAATACATTTGGTAGTTACAACTTATAAGTATATAAAACTACTAAGCAAAATTGAGTAAGAACGTGGGAAGTGGGAACACTTTTTTCTTTCCTAGAAGACAACAAACATTTCTTGTCCCACTTTTATTTATACACCAGTGCTACGTACAAGATTCCATACACCAATCCATCTATCCATCTATCCATCAAAAAGTACAAAGAAAATCCATATCTCCCATGGATTTGCATCCATTTTCTGTCTTTGTGCTTTCCATTTCCATTATTTTGTTTCTTGATTGGAGTTCATCAAGCTCGGTATTTGCCACCACCAGTACTACTACTCCGTGCAAATTCCCAGCAATTTTTAACTTCGGGGACTCGAATTCCGACACCGGCGGCTTGTCGGCAGTGTTTGGTCAGGCTCGGTACCCTCACGGCGAGTCATTCTTCCACCGCCCCGCCGGCCGCTACTGTGATGGCCGCCTTATCGTCGACTTCATAGGTAACACAAATTTCACCTTGATTGGATCATTGTTGCTGCAAATGAATGGTTATGCATTTTTTTCTAATTTTATTTTGTTGGAAAATACATATACTACTTTATACTTTTATGCCATTTCATTTACGCACATTTTGTCCATAATTTGATTAATAATAAAAATAACAACAACTTATCGGAAAGAATAAAATAACAATAAGATGCAAAAATCTGCTTGGTTATAGCAAAATCTTATCAAACATCCCTTAGTTTCTCAACTTAAAGTATATAGAATAGTTCTTGTCTTCTGCTTAGTTTGTCCCAATATTATCTTAGATGATTGTCCTGAAAATTCCAAATCAATTTCAGTTTCCGGTTTTTGGGTCGAGAAAAAGGAAAATAAATTTATTTATTTAATTTTACGATTATAAACTAAGAAAAAAAAGAAGGGAGATTCCAAAATAATAAAAAAAAGGCGATTCAATCATTTTAAGGACCAAGGTCTCCCGTGACACAACATGACAAATAGAAAAGGGGTGTGCGTAGCAGCATTATTTTTTGTTTGTTTATGCATATAGCTTGATCAACTACTCTGTCTCTCCAATTTAGAATAGATGATGTTTTACAAAAAAAAAAAAAATTTGGTCTCAAATAAATAATTTTTTACGATTTTTTAGGTTATTTATAATTAATTTATTTGATTGTAATAAAAAAATGAATTCTAATTGGTTAATTTTTTTAACATGTACAAAAGAAATGATTGTTTAATATTAAAAAAATATTTCTTTAATTAACGTCGGAGAGAGCATCAACTTTGAAATTCACCAACGATAGGGTAGAAAGTGAATTAAAGCTATTGATAAGGAAAATTATTAAATATTTTCGATATCTCAACTCGCAAATTACATATTACTCGATTGAATTTATCAATGAGTTTTATGAAAATATTCAGTGATTTTGTACTCATCAGTAACATGCGGCACACATATTACCTATGGACTTTTAATCAAATATAACACATATGAACAATCATATACCGAATAAATAATCCTTTCTTTTGTCGCGTCACGTGACGAACTCTGTATTAATGTGAGTGAAATTTAATGCGTGAATTGATACAACAAAAATACTCGATAATTATATAACAACATGTAAGAATGCTTTTATTTATATATTTATTTGATGGAAATTAGATGACATCATTTTTTTTATAGGTTGATGGCATTAGAAAAGCAAAATCCTAAAGCTAAGTACAAAATTTACATGATAATGTGTTTTCTCTTTAAAGAATTATATGGTGATAATCCTCGATGTGAGGTGAGAATTATTCTGTAATTCGGCAATATAGATCTTCTCGTCGCTCCTAAACCACCTGCAATGCGCAAGAGGGGGTTTCCGGCGTAGAAGTTTCGACGATCAAGTCAATAAGCATGTTGAAAGTTAGTATGAGGGAGAACTATCGGGAAGGAGATGGTATTTAGGCATTTTCGTGTATGAAGAGGTGACAGGGGTATTTATAACCTCGCTCTGTGTGTCATCCTGAACACGTGTTAGTTAGATAAGTCGTCACCGATACCTGTCCTTTTAACCAATAGTTTCCCTAACATATAATGCAAGTAGTATACTTACCCGGTGGAGTCTTGGTAAAGTCGGTATATGTAGTCTTTGCTGCTATTGAGGATATATATCGGGAAGTGCATATATCGGGACCCTATCACTGAGAATGAAAAATCGTAATTACTCTTGAGCTGCCTTATTTGCATTATCACATGTAAATACTTTTTAACTCTTCCCATAATTAGATATTAAGACAAAAAGTAAATACAAAATTCTACTATCATATTTTCCTGGCTGGCCTTATATGTATCAGACTATCCCACTTGGGCCCATCTGTTGATTTTAAGCTGATCATTTTAGCAGCATCGGGCGCTATGTATCTAGATGTCGAGCAATTTCTTATTGCTAGATAATTTTACCAATCTCCTATCAATCTCATGAGGAGTTTGGCCAAATGGTTGGTTGAATTTCCAAAATGAAATGTTTGGCAATTGTGATATTTTAGGAATAAATTTATTGATGCTAACTCTAATTATTATTTCTTCTGAAAAAATTACAGCGAACAGCATTGGATTACCATATTTGAGCGCCTATCTTGATTCTGTTGGGAGCAATTTCAGTCACGGAGCCAACTTTGCAACGGCGGGATCAACCATTAGACCTCAGAACTCAACTCTCCGTCAGAGTGGATTTAGCCCCATCTCCTTAGATGTTCAGTGGAACGAATTCTACGATTTTCACAACCGATCCCAATTCTACCGTGTCCAAGGTAATTAAGAGAACCGAAATTATTCACTAGTCATGATTTTCTATGTCAGCGCAATTCAAATTTATACTATTATTTGTTACATTTTAGGTGGGATTTATGAAAAATTGTTGCCTAAGCCTGAAGATTTCTCCAATGCTCTGTACACATTTGATATTGGTCAGAACGATCTCACCTCTGCCTACTTCTCAAACATGACCACAAGTGAAGTCTTAGAAATCATCCCAGATGTCCTCGACCAGTTCAAGCACATCATATCGGTTAGTAAAGTTTCATCGTTAGCTATATTACTAATGAAACGACCGCTGATATTAGTAATTTTTGGACGGTCAGTTATAATTTAACGTCAATTTTGTGCTTGATTTTGGTGTAGAATGTATATGATCAAGGAGGGAGAAATTTTTGGATTCACAACACAGGCCCATTTGGTTGCCTACCTTATGTATTGGAACGGGTCCCTCTATTGGCTCCAGAGGTGGATGATGCTGGATGTGGTTCTCCATTCAACAAAGTGGCTCATCATTACAACCTTGGACTGAAAAAAGTTGTCCTCCAATTAAGAAAGGAATTGCCATTAGCTGCAATAACATATGTTGACATCTACTCATTAAAGTACAAACTCCTCAGTCAAGCAAGCAAACTTGGTAAGAAATTTCTACTCATTTTACTTCTAAACTCAACAAAAAAAAAATTTAATTTACACTAGATAGCGACTTTGTATGCCTTTTGCGAGCGGTTGAATGAGCTTACATTCTATTGACTAATACATTGCTGTATAATGTAACCTCATATAACGACTCACAATATCACACGGTGATGGCTCTGGATTCATTCAAGTTTAATTATTTGGGAGCTTTGTTGTAGGGTTTAGTGAATCCTTGAAGACATGTTGTGGTCATGGAGGGAAGTACAACTTCAACAAGAACATTGGATGTGGAGGAAAGATTAGTGTGCATGGCAAAGACGTATTAGTGGCTAAACCGTGCGAAGATCCATCAAAATGGATAATTTGGGATGGGGTGCACTACACTCAAGCTGCTAACAAATGGATTTTTGACCAGATCGTAGATGGATCGTACTCCGACCCACCAATTCCATTGAAGATGGCATGCCATAGGCAATCGGTCCATTGATTTTAATTTTAATTTTTTTTTAAGGATATGTACGTTTTTAGGAAATTGTTTTGACGTGCTTGTCATTTTGTTATCGAAAAACTTTAGGAAAAAAGGAAAATAATGTTCCAATCTAAATTTGATGATTGTTAATCACCACTATTTTTTTCTTTCTCCAGAACAGATGCAATTATTTATTTTTTAGGTACCTCTCATTGTTTTTAAGGGAAATTCCTCCATGAACGACAATCGTTCGGTTTGCCTTTTTCTTGCCAATCCGAATCATAATTTAGCCTTTTAGAAGCTTTATCCAGCACTAAGCCCAAACCATGTGGACATCACCTTCTTCCACCATCTTTCTTGCTCCTCACAAGTTGGTTCCAATGGGCCAACCCCTACCTTTTCTTTCTTTCTTTCTTTATACATTACCCATGTTCATTTTTTAGTCAAATTAATTCGAGTGAAAGTCTCTTGTGGGTTCCTATTCGGACTTACTAAAAATTGAAATAAGTAATATTATTGAGTATTTAAAAACTGTTGCTTTCCTAAAACTTGCAACTGATATCTTAAAAGAAGCTAGTCGAGTTCTTATCATTTTGATTGTAACATGTACATTTAAATTTTCAATTTATTAATATTGTACCATGAAATCCAACTTTTATGAGAAGAATTAAGGGTAAAGAATTTATTTTTTAGGGTGTGAAAAGTGAAAGAAGTTAAGTGGTGGAAAGACATCCTGAAATTCTCAAACACTCATAAGTGAGACACTTGCACAAAAATGTATTTCCAAATTGGGGCATCAATTTGACGAGATCATGTGAGAGGAGGAAGATGCACGCGATGTGAAATAACGAAATATATTCTTAGGAAAGTTTTTAATAAATGATGTGATGTTTCAATTGATCCACAAAACAAGGATTGATTGATAAGATTTCGCATCAATTATTCCTAAATTTATTAGATTAGAACTACTTATATTTATATTGGATCAGTTTTAAAAAGAGTTTTAAAAAGAGTTTTAAAAAGAGTTCATAGGTAAAAATCGAATAGTAATTTTTTACTTTAGAAATGAGAATGTCAAATTTCACGATTAACCAAACAACATCTTATTGATAATGCACTCAAAACTATTTGGAAGAAAAATAAACTACAATAGCTGAGAAAATGACTTAATTTTCTTCAATACTACACTCATAATGTACAATCTCTTTTGGTTTTTGGTTTCATCCCCATGTTTGGATTAGGTTGACCACCATGTTTTAACACAGTACATATAATAACTTAATGTAAAGGTAGGAAAACACCAAAAGCAAAAAAGGCAACTACATTATGCAAAAACATTATAAATTCTGGATAGATATTATTATTATTATGCATTGGGAATTATTGTAGCAAACGTTGTATGTGATCCAATCTAGCCTGTCCATTCCTGTTCCTGTCTTTCCATGACAACAATCCAGCTCCAGTTGGGCCCTCTATGCTTTTTCACCAAGCCAATCTCTTACCATCTTTGCTGATCTGATTAATCTCATCAATCTAGTTGCAAACATTGATTCTTCTGATCTTGTGACTTGTTAGTGTTTCACTCTTCTTTCCAAGCATACAGAATCAAGCAAAAACTGGATGACCCACTTGCATTTTCTTTCTCTATTGAGCTACAACAATCCAGTTCTTGACTCAAAAATGGCTTTGATTTCAATTTAGGTGATGATGGAGCTGATGTTGAGGATGAAAATGGAAGTACTGGCCTAAATACAAATAGGCCATGTCTTGGACCAGAACCAAAGAGCCAATCATGTACATCCCAATAAACTTCTACTCCTGTTTTGCTCACATTTATAGATTCATTCCCTCTAAATTTCCATTGAAGATGATTGATTTGAATCGCTACTTCCCCATCTACCTTCATCTCTAACTGAGGATCAAGCCCGCCATTACATTCTATTGAAATCTCATGAAAAATCTTTCCTTTTTCCTCAAACTTGACTCTTGTTCTGAATTTCTTCTTTCCAAAAACATGTTCCTTCCTTGACACCATCATTGGTTCTATCAGAGCAGGCCTGCACCGCGTCTTTCGATACGCATCTTTCTTCAGATCACCAACAAGTAAAGCCACCTCTTCATCACAAACAATAGCTACATAGTAATCCGACTGCGGTTCTGTTTCGCCATTGAACTTTGCAGCTTTCAGGTCCCAGACCACTTCCACAATCCTGCCATCTACCACAAATTGCTTGGACCCTTGTTTTCTCCAGAAACACCATGGCTTTAGCTCAACCTTGCACTGATAATGCTCATCTCCAGTACATGTCGTTTGGACAGAAACCGAGAGACCATGAAGCAACAAATCCTTGCACCAAGTAATGGTGATCAAACGACACTGACCAGCTATCTTTGTTCGATACACCGACATGAACACACTCTTTCCTGGCCTAATAATGGTGGCTTGCTCATCTGTTTGCCTCTGGATTGAAGAGAAACAAGCAGGGATGCCTAATGAATCATGCATAGTATAAAGTCTGCAACTTTTGGGCAAAAACCAACTATAGGAATGAACAAGAAAGGTGGAAAGCCATTTTTTTATCAAGATCCTGTCATGGAACTTGAGGGTAGGATGTTTTATTGGAGATTGTTGGTAGGAAAAGAATCTAACTTCTAAACTGGTAGTTTTTGAAGACAGGGGAAAGCTTTTGAGTTTTTCTTTTTCCCTTTCCTTTTCTTTTTCTTTACTTCCAACTTCCAATCAACTTCACTTTTTTTTGTCAAGAAAAATTTGGACCATTTCTTGATTTGTGTGTGTCATCTTTGCATAGGGGCCATGTTAATCTTTTCTGTTTCCTTCCATTTTATCGGATCAAATTCACTTTTCCTCCAACTACTTCAGTCATAGGTATGAATGCAGGGTAAAAAAGAAAAAAGACCCTTTTAGTCACATTGTCAATTCTGTGTAAGTGTACTCTTATGAAAAAGCAAGGCTGGAGAGAAAAGTTGATGTGGGGAAATAAGGTCTGCTTTTAGGTATGGCAGCATGTGGGTGGGGAGGTAAAAGGAAGCTGCCAAATAATGTATGTATGGAGAAAAATTAATGGTCTATGGACATTCACATTATTTTTCGGTCTTTTCGTCTCCTTTCGATTGTGGTTGAGAAACCCATCCTACTTGGTGCCGGGAGGAAGTCCATGGTTCAAACTTGTAAAAGTTTACATTTTTGCATCACCATTTAAAAAAAAATGGAAGATGGGTTTTGTCAGAAATGTAGAAAGATGGGCATATGATATCAGGTGAATTTTCTAACTTTAATCTTCCTGGAAAAAAGATTCTGACTACTTAACAGCACTATTAGCAGAAACTTTGTACTATTCCTGAAGCATACAACACTGATAGCAGAAACTATGTACTATCCCTGAAACACAGGAGTCATAGCTTTTTGTGCAAAACTTGTTAATTTGAATTGTACAATTTTCCGCCACAAAATTGCAGTTGAGAGATATGCAGACCCTTGCGAACTCATAAGATATAATTAGTTTCTAATAAAAATCCATAAAATTTGCATAAATTGGATAGTAATAATTAAAATGAAGAGAGTTGAGAGAAATTACAAATGAGGAAAATTATAAAAGTGAAGCTTGTTGGGCCATAAAGCTGAACATGTTAAGAAGAATAATGATAAACAGAGAAACAAATGATTTTCAAAGTAACCACGCAGTGACACTCATTGGGAATATAAAGATTGTATTTTAACGATATGTTTAGTTACCCGTAATAATCAAAGAATATGAATAAAGGTAGGGAATGAGAATGAGAATAATTATTCAAGAAGTAAAAGAGTAGCTTACAGGTTTGTGCCAGTGTTGTGCTTATGGCTGAGCTTTGGGGGGTTTTGTATGGCGTGGAGAAAGCTATTCGGAGGCTGTGGCAGAAAGTGGTTGTCGAAGTGGATAATTCTAGCATGGTTCATGCCATTAACCGCGATCGTTTGTTTACGATTGTCAACATTGATTTGATTCGTCGGATTCAATTTTTGCTTCGCGCCGATGGGAGGAGTTTTTTCATTTCTCATGTTTATCATGAAACTAATGCAGTTAATGATGTGCTATTGATATTGCTCACATTGTAAACGGTGTTAATGTTGACGTTCGTTCCCTTTTGTAATAAAAGTCTTTGAGATATTTTTAAAAAATTAAAAATTAAAAATTTAGGAGTATATATTTTGAAACAATCGGCTGAAATTAAGAATAAAAGACAAGGAACGCGAGCAAGGCGTAGGCAGGGCGCGCGCGAGAATACCTGCGCTCATGTTGGTGATTGTTGCGCTCGTCAAGCTCCAATTCCTTTCGCTATCGAGGTTTTCTCCTTTCATATCCTAATTCTTCTTGTTTTCATGGCTTTTCCCTAACCCTTTGCTGGATTTCTGGGTTTTTATCTATCGATTGCTAAGTAGTGGCCATCCATCAAAGAAACTTAACAGACCCTAACCATCGCGATGTCCCTAATTCCATTTCTCTCTTTCTAGGCAAAACAATTCCGTCTCGCGATATGACAATAGAAAATAATATGATTGCACTTGATCGGAAGTAAACAACAGCAGTAGATCCCTTTGGCCTTAGCCACATCTTCAGGAAATTTGCAGCACTCTAAAACCTGGTGGTAACTTTCGATTACCTACACCCTCTAAATTGTGATTGCTGCATGATGACAAAATGGTGAGGATTTGTCTCACTCCTTACATGTTAGAGTGGGAAATTGAATTGTTATGGGTTCACTTGCTTTATATGCCTTGTTTTTGTTCTAGGACAGACTAAGTAAGATCGCATTCTGGTCTGTCAAATTTGTCACTTCTAAGTAGCATAATTCTAAGCTAGGGAATTTATGCAAAGACATTTAATATGGTATCTCGAATTGAATAATACTAAGGTGAATTTGTATTTTTGCCGTTTAGGTGAGCTATGAAGTCTTTTCTGCGTCTCAGTCAAAAGAGGAAGCGCATGGGAGGAGAGAAGAAACATGAACCAAGGAAGAAGCGCAAAACATTTGAGAAAAAGCAGCCAACCTAGTATGGAATTATTCTTTTCCTTGTTTAGGACGTCAACACCTTTGGTTTTTTATTCATTTGTTTTCTTTTCCTTTCAGTTTCTACAGGAGACCCCGGTTCATTGAAGCCAAATATTCATGCTCTGAAGAGAACTATTCTGCTTGTGCAGAACTGGCTGTAGCCCACTTCAATATCACAAAGGTAACTCTTACTAAATTGGTTTGTTACGGTTGAAGCGTCAGCTATTTTACATATTTGGTTGTGTATTCTTCTGTAGAGATCTTTTATGCGTGTTCTGGGTGATGTTTGTGGCTGCTCATTCCACCGTGGCTCGAGTCATTGGCACCACATCAACATCAAGGCAGCCATTACTGAAGACGAGAGACGCCTAAGGTCTTTTCTGCTGAGATCTGCTCACATGATGGGCAACATTATGTAATGCATTGTTCTATTGTGGTCCCAGATTGTGATGGTATGGCAAATTACTTCTTTTGATTATAATTAAAATTATTACTCAATTATTTGTTCTGTGGATCATAATTAGAGTTACTACTTGATAATCCGTGGAACGGGGTGAGGGGTTTTCTGTCAAATGGCACGCCGGAGTATGGTGGTTGAAGCCTCACGAGTGACCTGCAAAGCGCCGGAAGTGTTTTCCGGCGTAAAAGCTCCGATGCCAAAGTCAGTATTTTGATTTAGTGTAGAGAAAGTGTATATGTTTTTTCTGTCTGTCCTTGAGCTGAAGAAGAACCTTCCTTTATGTACCTCCCTCTAGTCCTTATGCAGGGCTAGAGTGGTTAGATCTTCTGACATCCTTTCCCCTTTTTCCTCAGCAGGTGGTCTAAGAGTAGGAATTCATCATTGTAACGTGGAGTGAAGGCCTTTTTGGGGGAATAAAGTATTCCCCCTGTCTAGTTATTAGATGATGACTTGATGGGAGCAGGTTATCCTCCCTGCCAACTTTGACTAAATGTGTACTGACTATTGAGTATTATATAAATTATACCTGTGAGTGGAGCTTAATATCTGTGCCCAATCGGTATGATGCCGTTGGGGTAGAATCGGCAGGCTGCCGTTGTGTTGAATCGGCTGGATGCCGTTTGGTGGTATATTGACCAGGTCAATGCATATAACGGTGCCGATCCGTTTCCTCATGCTTTGGTGGATGGATCGGCCTCGTCCCGATTTGAGACAATCGGGCTAGACTTGTCCTTTGGTCACTTGTTCCTGTTGACTTGGTCAATCGGTCGCGATGCCGTTTTGACTGGTCAACAGTACTTTGTGAAGGTACAAAGTCCATTATGTCCTTCTGATAATTTTATGTATTATCAGAGGCCCAACAACAAACGAGCCCGAGTGTTTACCAAGGGCTTGCCGTTTCTAGCTTGATGTTTGACAATCGGCATGTTGCTGTTTTGATTTATTTCCAAGTATTTGAAAAGTTTTTCTTCACTCCTGCAAATAAATATTAATTAGCAATAAAGTTAAATTTAACCTAAAAATATACCTGTGTCGTGGCGCTTCAATGGCCAAGTGTTTATAACCGCTTGCTTCTTTTGAGGAGTGAGCGTCTCTTCATCTGTAAAGTTTTTTGAATTTTGAATTTTGAAATTCGAAATCCCTTTGGGAAGCGCGTGCGTCGTTCCTCATTAAATGAATTACTCAGCTTTATTGACAACTTGCTGCCTTTTCAGAACAGACCTGCCACTTGTCAGTGTCCGATTGAACATGCTGACGGTTGAAGTATTGTTTCTTTTAAAAGCGGTTTCCTCTTGGAAACCTAATTCATTTTCATTTCTCAACGCCGCTCTCACTCATCCTCTTCCTCCAACATTCTTTTTCTTTCTTCTTCCGCGCAACCATCTCCTGCAACTTTTAGGGCTCAACTCTTCAAGCAATCTCTGCAATACCTGGTATTTTTTAACCCTTTCTCCTTCTTTGTGTGGTTTGTGATTTGAGATATGGCTCCTAGGCGCCCTGTTGTTACTACTGATGAGCAGCTTGAACAAACTGCTACCAAGCTTATGACTGGAGAACAATTAGATTTTGAGCTGCAGAAATATGGAATTGATTTGCCGATAGGATACAAAACCACGGTAGCTCCTCCCAATGTTAGGTTGAATAGTACCTTTACGGACCACCATAGAGTCTTATACTCTAAGATGTTTGCATACGGCTTTCACCTCCCTCTGAATTCCATGGTGAAAACTTTGTTAACACAGCATGTTCTGAACCCAGCCCAGATTACTCCTAATTCCTGGGCTTCAATTTATGCCTTTATCAATGTTTGTTCCTTTCTAAAAATTAAAGAGCCTTCCCTCCAGCTTTTTAAGTATTTTTTCCACTTGAGTACCCGTAGCAGTTTAATTACCCTTCGTCCCCGTAAGGATGATAACCTTCAACCCTTTTTGAAGAACTTCGATAAGTATGAATCTTCCATTAAGGGATGGAAAGATCATTTCTTCCTGGTTTCGACTACCACCAAGCCCCAATGGATATCTGGGTTTAACCCAGCGATGAATGAACTGCAGTGGGTGAGACCAGAGGACCCTTCCGGTCCGTTGCAGGCTCAGATTGATATTCTGTTATCTTTTGACACAAAATTCCATGTGCAAAAGATGGCAATGGGCGTGCCATTACTGAACTGCGCCGTTGATGGTAAGTTACCAAATTTTTATAGGGGATGGCATACATTTCCTTGCAGAACTCTGATGCCGATTTTAATTTTATGCAGAAACGGGACGACCAGCTAGAACGGTCACTATAGCAAGAGCGGCCCCGGTCCGTTTGCTAGTTACAACGGCCGATTCCGATGATGAAAATGCAATGGGGATGGAGGACCCTCCATCAGGCGAAACGGCTGCTGAAGAGGCCATAGCCGACGAGGCCGTAGTTGAGGGAGATGAGCAATCGGCAGAACCAGAAACTGTTTTTGCCGCCGATGAAGAGGAAGAGGATGAAGATCCCCCTCTCATCATAAAACGGAGACGAGCCAGCAGATCATTTGAAGACTTAAATCTGCCGAAATCTGATCCTCAGGTTATGAAAGCGGCCAAAAGAATTCTCAGAAAAAGAAAGAAAGCTGAAGCAAAACGGGCTGCCGATAATGCACAACTGGATTCTGCCGTTTCGGAACCGGAGAATATCGTACCGGCAGAAACCGTTTCAATGCCTGCCCCCGATATCCCTTCATCTGCTTATGCTGACGGCTCAGGGACTTCTGTTCCTCCTTTGGAGACACCTTTATCGCATCCTTCTCCCGTTTTCGTCAATCCACCGACTTCTTCCGAGAGTGTTCCTCATTCAGTTCAACCAGATCCTTCGCCGCCTGTGCCGATTAACCTTCACTGGATTGCCGGTCCACCTTTGCCTGAACCATTTGTGTCCAACGATCATGCAGTTGCTCCTCCTTCTAATCTCAAAGGCTATCTCTTCAGTCATGGTCCTGACGGGGCGATTACTCATGCAGTCAGCTTGAATAACCTTGGAGATAGCAGCTGCCGTTCTCTCGGCTTGAATATTCCCGGTAGCAAAGATTATCGGACTGGTCAACTGATTGGTGAAATGCTGGCAAACGATGCCGACAAAAAACATTATGCTCGCTTGGAATTGAGTTCTCATTTCTCTAATATGCAAAGCATTTTTTACAGCGGCCTGTGTGCTGCCCGATATGCTTCTGAAGCGGTTGAATCCAAACTGGAAGAGGCTAGGGCTGTACTTCGGCAATCATCCATTGAGAAAGCTTCCATTCAGAAAGAGAAGGAGGCTTTAATGGCCTCTCGGGAGGCAGACAAAAAGGCAGTAATTGAGGCGCGCAAACGGCTGGCTGATAGTTTGAATGAAAGAGATGGTCTTTCGGCAAAGATTAGAGAAGAGCAGGGACGGATCGGGGAATTGATGAAAGACAAATCTGCCTTGTGTGATTCCGTTACCAAGCTTTCTGAGGACAAGGCGTCCTTAATCAATACCCTTGCCAAGCTTACTGAAGAGCTAAATGTGGCCTGTTCCGATCTGGAAGCCAAATCGGCAGAGTTAGCTACGGCCCATTCCGATTTGACAGTTAGAACGGCTGAGTTGGAAACGGCTCGGAGCATTATTGCAGCAAAGGACGCTGAGTTGGAGAAGGTTCCACAGAAGATTGGTTGGTGGTGGGAAAAGATGAAGAACATCATGCTGGAAAGCTTTGTTTCCTACTACGGCGAGAAGCTTTTCCACCCCGACAATCTTTCCCGCTATGTTGCCGCCGGAGAAAAGATTGCCGAAGCTAAAGAGTATGAACCCTTCTCTGATTCAGACGCAGAGGACGATGATGATATTCCTGTTAGACCTGACGTTGCTTCTGGATCTGGACCGTCGGCCTGAACTTTAGCTATACTTCATGATCACTTGCCGATTGGCATATTTTGTAATGAACAAATATTATTCGGAATGTAATTTTGCAATTTTTAGTTATTGCGAATGCCTAATTATTTCTGTTATATATATATACTACTCCAGAAAAATTTTAAAAAGATAAAAACAATTGCGAATTGAACTTATATTTGTTTTGCAGAATCGGCTGTTTGTCATTCTGAAGATGCCGTTTCGAGGTTGAAAAACCTTCTGAGATGGCTTTTTTAATGATTCGGCACTAGGCCATTTTGAAGATATTGTCGTTGCACACTTCACTATCTGGTTTACTAAGACACAGATAGGTTTGAATCTTTCTTTACCTGGTTTACTAAGACACAGGTACTTCTATCTGGTTTACTAAGACACAGATAGGTTTGAATCTTTCTTTAGCATTCTTAAGCATTTGTTACTATCTGGTTTACTAAGACACAGATAGGCATAAGAATTCTTTGTAGGACTTATCAGGCTCTCGTTGATCAAGCCGTTGGCATCCCTAGGCTACGCCTTAGGTAGCCCTAGTGGCGATTTGAACCAATCGGGCTGCAGCCGATTTGGTTATCGGCATCCCCAGGCAGCGC
Organism: Viola odorata; assembly: GCA_963691705.1. Classification (NCBI taxonomy): domain Eukaryota; kingdom Viridiplantae; phylum Streptophyta; class Magnoliopsida; order Malpighiales; family Violaceae; genus Viola; species Viola odorata. The sequence goes on along the minus strand of OY829540.1, from coordinate 7,684,527 downwards.
CTTAGGTAGCCCTGGTAGAAATTTGAACCAATAGGGCTACGGCCGATTTGGCTGTCGGCATCCCAGGCAGCGCCTTAGGTAGCCGTGGTAGAAATTTGAACCAATCGGGCTACGACCGATTTGGCTGTCGGCATCCCCAGGCAGCGCCTTAGGTAGCCCTGGTAGAGATTTGAACCAATCGGGCTACGACCGATTTGGTTGTCGGCATCCCCAGGCAGCGCCTTAGGTAGCCCTAGTAGCGTTACTGTCGCCGATTCTTGGATTTTGGTAACGTGGTTCGGTTTAAAATAACCTACATCCGCGATTCTTTTAAATCTGCAACCATATGATAAGCACAATACGGGTAAATATATACTTTTAACATTATTAGTTGCGAATAATTTTGCACCCACAATATTTTCATCATTTATGCGGCAAGTGAAAACAACATATTTACTCTGGAATGATATAGCTTTAAATTGCAAATATTCCAAGAGTTGGGTATCGGAGTACCGTTCATTGTTTCAAGGTGATATGCACCTTTGCCGATGACTCTGATAACGCGGTATGGTCCTTCCCAATTCGGCGTTAGCTTTTTCTTCTCTCGGCCCGTTGCCGTTACCTTGCGCAGGACTAAATCTCCTGCTTTGAGTAGCCGTTCTTTGACACGCCGATTGTGGTATTTCGCCATTTTGCGTTTGTAGTGCAACGTCTTCAGAATGGCTTCTTCTCTCATTTCTGGCAAAAGATCTAGCTGCTCCCTTAATCTTTCTTCATTTTGCTCTTCGTTGAAATATTCAACCCGAAGGCTGATTGCGCCGATCTCTACTGGAGAGACAGCTTCAACTCCGTATGCCATGGCAAACGGCGTCATGCCGGTGCTTGTTTTAGTTGTCATCCGATAAGCCCACATGACAAACGGCAACTCTTCTGGCCACTTTGTCGGTTTGCCCTCCAGATTTTTCTTGATCCCGTTAAGGATTGCTCTGTTGGTGACTTCCGTTTGTCCGTTTGTTTGTGGATGCGCAACGGAAGAGAACCGTTGTTCGATTGAATATTCTGCGCATTTCCTTTTGAAGTAGGCACTGGTGAATTGGGTGCCGTTATCGCTTATGAGAATTCTTGGGAATCCGAATCTCATGATAACGTTGTTCATGAAAAACCTCCAAGTGTTGTCTGCCGTTATCTTTGCCACTGCTTCGGCTTCAGCCCATTTTGTGAAATAATCGACAGCAACAATAACATATTGGAGCTGATTTTTTGCAATCGGAAAAGGTCCCAAGATATCAATTCCCCATTTTGCAAATGGGCATGGACTCACCATACTTGTCAATTCAGCTGCTGGCCGTTGTGGTTCCTTTGCAAATTCTTGGCATTTACGGCAAGACTTTACAAAGTTATCCGAATCTCTTCTGATTGTTGGCCAGTAAAAACCTGTTAGAAGAACTTGAGCAGCCATGGTATTTCCTGAGGCATGCATTCCGCATATTCCCTCATGGATCTCCCTGAGGGTATACAAGCCTTCTTCTTCCGTTATACATTTTGCCGCCGGATAAGTAAGACAACGGCGAAGAAGTATCCCGTCATGATAAGTGCATCTAGCAGCTCTCTTGAGGATCTTCAACTTCTCACTCGCATTTTCTGGCAACTTGCCATGCTTGAGATAATCAATTACTGGAATGCGCCAATCATTCGCCGCTTCTAATACACATAACACTTGCTGTTCTTCCATAAAAGAAGGAATGGAAATTTCTTCTATTATGACATCGGGCGGCATTACTGCTTCGGAGTTAGCTGCTAGTTTGGCGATCTCATCAGCCTCAACATTTTTCTCTCTAGGAATGTGGTTGATTTCAACATGAATTCCCATACTTCTGATTTCGGTGAGCTCTTTCTGTACTTTCTTCAAGTACTGAATCATGATAGGCTCTCTAGCCTGAGAGTCGCCGTTGGCTTGATCAACGATCAATTTTGAATCTCCATAAATGACCAAACGGATGCCGGCCGTTTGTGCATTACCGATCAGATTTCCTCCGATACGCAACCCTGCCAGTAGAGCTTCATACTCGGCAGCATTATTTGATAACGGCCTTGAGATTTTTAAGGCGTACCTCATTTTAATCCCCTCTGGACCTAAAATAATAATGCCGGCTCCTGCTTGATATGATCCGGCCTAGTGTAAGTAAGCCGAATGATATATGGAGCTTGAGAGGATCTAGCCAATGGAGTTAACAGCAAGATTTGAATGGAGAAACAAGAGGTTCACACTCAAGACACGGATTTGCAGCGGAATTAGATTAGGAAAGGAAGAAACAATGTTACCCGGATGGTTGATTGTTGCTAGATGGATGGTTAGGAAGCAATGAACAAATGCATAACTTGTAGAATATCAACCCAGAACAGCAAGCAAACATACATGTAGATTTCAGTCACCAAAAGGAAGTAGTTTGATTACAAGATAATTTCCCGGAGGAAGATTGGGAGGAGTGTTCTCTACTCAAGCAATCTTTCTCCAAGAACAAGTGTTGAGTTTAGGGACCTAGGTGATAGATTAAGGAGTGCTCTCAACTTACAAAATATCACTCAAAGTCTAAACTAAGGTCTGCAAGAAGAGAAGCAAAAACTATTTATAGGTACAACAAAAGAAAGGCTTGAAAGCCTAAAATCCGTGTGGGTCTGATGTCTGGCGGCATGCCGCCCCGCAAGAGATGGCTCTAGCGGTATGCCACTACATTCTCTTGGAGTGTTGCAATTTAATTAAATTTGCCGCTCCGAAGAGTGCTGCTCTGGCGGCATGCCGCCAGGTACCATTCTTCCCATATCTTTGTCCTCGTGAAGAGTTACGTGCACAGCCTTGGGGTGAACTTGGATACACTCTTTCCCTCTCAATTTGTCTTCAAACCATACGGACAAACCTCCTACTTTGCTCCGTGTGATCGGACCTTGAGGTAACATACCTTGAATGTCAAGTTTGGCCTTCGAGGGGTCCGTGATCATATCAACTCCTTCCCCTTCGAAAGGATTCGTCCTCGAATCCGTTTCTAGTGGGTCCTCTTCCTCATCGGGGTAGAAAGACAGATCATTGATGTTGAATGTACGGCTGATTCCTCCATAGTCACTTGGAAGATCTAGAACATAGGCATTGGCGTCAATACGGCAGATAATTTGAAAAGGTCCGTCCCCTCGTGGACTCAACTTGCTTTGTCGCTCACGTGGGAATCGATCCTTGCTCCAATGAAGCCACACCCATTGACCCTGTTCAAAGGAAGTAGGAACCTTGCCCTTATTGCGCTTAGCCACTGATAAGATTCGATGTTGATCTTGTGAGATTCTGCGTCGCGTATGATCGGAACAGTAGTGAATGACGTCGGGTGTACCTGCACAGCGCCGGAGGGGGAGCTCCGACGTAGACACTCCGATGCTTAAGTCAGTATGGGTTTTTAAAGTAGCAGGGGTTTCTCTGGGTGAATCTGACTGTCCCTCCTTATGAAAAAAGATGGGGTATTTATAGAATCTGGACAGCGATACCTGGTGTTGATACCCGAATTTTGACGCCATTTTTACTTAACTTTAACATTTCTGTCATTTATTTAATTTACCGTCATTTATACTTAAATTACAGTCGTCTGTAGTTAAGTTACTGTTGCTAGCATTTTTAGGGTTTTCCTCGCATTTTAGCATCATCGTTAGCTTCGTCAGCTTTCGGAAATCGCGCTTTTAATTTTTCGGCAAGTATTTTCATTATTATTATCATTATTATTTTTAGCCTTAAAACTCACATTTTTGACTATCCGGCAGTCGTTTACTAGTTTTTTCTTCGTTTTAGGTCATCCCATGGATTTTAGGATTTTTAATATTTTAGCGCATTTTTTAGTATTTTTATTATTTGATTATTATTTTTATTCGAGCTTTTATTGGACCCGAGTAAGCCTGCTCGGACAATAGCTCGACTTTAAAATATTTTCCATCAATTAGTTGCTAGTTTTTTTTCTGCTCGTAACGGTCTACAGCGTTTCATGTAATTTTCGGCGTAACGTTATTATTTTTCCGTTCAAACATTTCACGTTTTTGAACGCGAAAATAAATACGTTAAACGAGAAATTCTCGTCATTCGCTGTAGACGGTTAAAACCGGCGCATTTTTCTCTACGCGCCAGCACCTCCGGCTCGAAAAGTCAGTACGTTTGCCCGCGAGACTCGGCTCGAGGCCATTTAAATGAGACTTAATGGCCTTTGATCTCAACCGTTGATCTGGTCAACCAAGGAAAGTCAACCAGATCAACGGTTGACAATTTAATGTGCATAATGCACATGCACAGTGCCAAGCAACACGCAGCGGAGCAGCCCTCGCCCAAGCCAACTGCTCCCGTAGTCCTTGTCCCTCCCCCATCATCACGCCCTAGCCGTAGCTCCGCCACCTCGACGTCCGGCCAAGCCACGCGCGTCCCTCGCGTCCGGCCACCACGCGTCTTTCGCCTATAAAACCCGACCACCTTCATTCGCAAACGGACCGAAATTTTTTACACAAAAAAACCACACTCTCCCTCCACATTTTGCCGGACCAATACACGCACCCTCAAGCCTCACTCCCCTTCGTCCAAACGTAGCAGCAACCACACGGTAAGTTGCTTTCTCTCTCCCTCACCTACTGTTTTCTCTTCAAAATTGTTTCTCGCTTTAGTTGATCGTTTAATGGCCCCCAATGTGTTCTAATAGCTTGAGTGTTAAGTTAATTTCAGTACGCTAGCATCAATTAAATTGTTTAAATGCTTGAAATGTTTATGTGCTAATTAAACGGTTTAATACGCATTCTTGTTCTTGTCGCAATAGTCACTGTTTTGGTTCCCGCTTTCTGGCTGTGATTGCTCGGTTGCGTTGTAGGAAGAGAGAGGCTCCTTTTGGGCCAAGAACCAGGCGAATTGGTCGCCTGGTTCGTCACCTCCGTCGCCGGCAGTGGCGCCGGCGACGTGAGGTTGAAGATGATGACTTCATGGGCCATTTGGCCCTTCGGCCGAAATAAAGAAAGGTGATGGGCTTGGCCCATCACCATTTAAATGACTCACCTTGGGCCAGGAACTGTTCCTGGCCCATTTCTTCAAATTTTAAATAGGGCCCAACCCATTTAGATTTTTTCCGAGTCGCCGATTCGTCATTTTTTTACGCAAAATGCTCGCATGTTTCATATATTTATTTTTTCACGATACATGCTATTTCTCGTATGTTTTATACATGAATCGATTAATTCACTTTTTTTTTCGTAAAATATTTCGTATGCTTTTTATTTTATCAAAATTGTTTATTGAATTGTTTATACGCGAATTGCTCATTCTTTATCGTAATATTTATTTTCACATGATCTAACCTCAGTCATTTATATCTAACTGTTTAAATTCAGTCATTTAAAATACCGCCTATATGGTCGGTCGCTTTTTTTTAATTTTCGTAAATATTCAACTGCTTTAATTTTTCGCAAACTGCTGGAAATCCTTCCGCAAATTATCAACTGTTTAATTTTCCGCACTTTAAATTCCAGCAATTTACTTTCGGCAATTTAAATTCAGTCATTTAAAATACCGCCTTTATGGTCGGTCGCTTTTTTTTAATTTTCGTAAATATTCAACTGCTTTAATTTTTCGCAAACTGCTGGAAATCCTTCCGCAAATTATCAACTGTTTAATTTTCCGCACTTTAAATTCCAGCAATTTACTTTCGGCAATTTAAATTCAGTCATTTAAAATACCGCCTTTATGGTCGGTCGCTTTTTTTTAATTTTCGTAAATATTCAACTGCTTTAATTTTTCGCAAACTGCTGGAAATCCTTCCGCAAATTATCAACTGTTTAATTTTTCGCACTTTAAATTCCAGCAATTTACTTTCGGCAATTTAAATTCAGTCATTTAAAATACCGCCTTTATGGTCGGTCACTTTTTTAATCTTCGTAAATATTCAACTGCTTTAATTTTTTGCCAAACTGCTGGAAATCCTTCCGCAAATTATCAACTGCTTAATTTTCCGCACTTTACCTTTCCGCACTTTAATTTCTCGCAATTTACTTTCAGCAATTTAAATTCAATATACCGCCTATATGGTCGGTCGCATTTATTTTCTGCAAATATCCAACTGCTTATTCTCTGCATTATCAATCAATTTTATTTTCTGCAAATCATCAAACCTTTTTCCTTTAAATTATCAAACTACATGTAATTTTTCTATATTCATCAACTAGCATTTTAATTTTTCTCACATGCGTAAAATAAATCATTTTTCGCATGCAATCAACGTAGCATTTTAATTTTTCTCACATGCGTAAAATCAATCGTTTTTCGCATGCAATCAACGTAGCATTTTAATTTTTCTCACATGTGTAAAATCAATCATTTTTCGCATGCAATCACGTCAGCATTTAATTCTCACATGCGTAAAATTCATCATTTTTCGCATGCAAATTACGTCAGCATTTTAATTCTCACATGCGTAAAATACATCATTTTTCGCATGCAAATCACGTCAGCATTTAATTCTCACATGCGTAAAATCCATCATTTTTCGCATGCAATCACACTAGCATTTAAATTCTCACATGCGTAAAATCCATCATTTTTCGCATGCAATCAACTAGCATTTACATTCTCACATACGAAAAATCCATCATTTTTCGTATGCAATCAACTAGCATTTAAATTCTCACATACGAAAAATCCATCATTTTTCGCATGCAATCACCTAGCAATAAATTCTCGTATGCTTAAAATCAATCATTTTTTTCTGCATACAACCAAACTCAGCATCTCATTTCGTATGCGTGAAATCCATCATTTCTCGTGTACAATCAACTGTCATTTAAATTCTTGCACTCTTAAATTGCTTATTTATTTCTCGAGCTATCGCTAACACGCTCATTTTGCAGGTTTTAGTTTCAAGCTTCGCTCGAAAGTACGCCTTTCGATTCCTTTTTATTTATTCGATGCTTTCTGCAAATATCCATCGTATGCACGATATGTAGAACTGCTAGGACTAAAATCAACCCACATGCACAACGTGTTTAAAGACTTTCTTAAAATGCCGCGTTCATGTGATTTTAATTCTCGCTTATATTGACTGCATGTACATGGGGACTTTCGATCCCACAGCAAACTATCGTTTTAAATCCATCATTTAAAGTGGTACTCTGGTAGCAATCCATGATAGGATCACGTAGTAATTAATCTAAGCATGCATGGCCCGATGATGAAAAAAGAGGGCGCTCATTCAGTCTTACGGAAAATTCAGTCCCATCACGATCATAATAAAGACTAAAGTGACGATTCCTCTGAGGGCCCCCTTTTTCAAAACGTATTTCCCAAACACCTTTTTGAACACCTCTCTCATCAACCGGTAACCGTTTTCGGATGTGTCTCGAGTGCCTAACACCTTCCCGAGACCATAACACGACCCCGAACCTTTGTCTGGGGTCCAGACCCCTTTTTTTGTGCCTTTAGTTTTTTTTACTTATTATATTTCCTATGCCATGACGATTAGGGTTCCCTAAGCCTAGCAACCAAATTAGGGTGGTGACTTCATTGCATGTTGCGAGGCGTCCATCTACGCTGAGCATTGTAAGGTCCCGAATTTCGTTGCACACTCGTGAATTAGCATTCCTCTGTTAATTTTCGTGGGGCGCGACACCTGGCGATACCAACAAAGGCGTCGTTTGATGATGATGACGTCACAGGCGATATCAGTTGATGACGTCAGGGGTGATGTCACGTGAGGTTGTCGGGAGCGATAACCTTGTTGGTTCCTAGGACGGGATGGCGCCGTGCGTATAGAGTCGTGTGAGTCCGCCCCCCCCGCTGAAGTCGACCATCCTAGGAGTCCATCGTTGATCCTTGGGCGATACATTGATATTCGTGTATGCCGCCTGGGAAACTGCTCCGACAAGAGTCACTTGTAGTAGGACCGTCAGGGCTATCTCAGTTGTTATCATAAGCCCAACTGAAAATGAGCCCGAGTGTTTACCAAGGGCTGTCCATGTCTGAAATCTCGGATGAAGGTTTTCGTTGTGAGGCGGTTAGTTCGCAAGGTTCCCGAGCTTCTTTGAATGCTCAAGGTCGATAAGGCTCAAGTGGTGAACTGGGGCTTAAGTCTGGGACCATCAGGCAAGCTGATTCTGATCTTCATCCTTATCCAAGGACTCACTCTGAACAGAGGTCTCTACCGCGTTCGTAGTTACGAGATCCTTATTTTCCGCCCGGCGATATTGCTCCGATTGACCCCTCAGGGGAATCTAAGAAGCTCCAGCTCATTCGAATCGCGAACAATCTGTTATCAGATTACCGATAATGTCGTCGAGGATATTCCACTGAATCGTATCGCGGGTCAAGCTGGCACATATTCCAGATCCATTGTTCTTCCAAGTGTTCTGCAAACATAGGAAGGAGATAGATTCGAATATAAAGTTAGTAAACTTTTTGTACTTACAGAGATTTTTGGTCAAACGAGCTCAATCTTTCTTTTACGCTAGAGGAAATAACGATATCAACACGGCTTTACGCCATCGGCTGCCTATGGCTAGCGCGGCTTTATACCACCAGATGCCTGTGATGCCGATGCGGTTTTACGCTCCAAGGGCCACCTGTGACATCAACGCGACCTTACACTGTGGATACCGGTAGCCACATGGCCTTTCCGTGATGACTACCCGTGATATCGTATCCTTCGGCGTTTTTTCAAGCTCTGTCTCGTACTCTTTTCCATATCAGTGTTGCGGTCGGTATATGATCATCGCCCTTTCTTTCCACTCTGGGCTCACCAGCCCTTGCGGTTATCGGATTGGCTCGTCTTTTGAGGACTCCTTTGTCCTTTCTCCCGAAACCCCCTTCTTGGAGCTTATAAATCAGGGAGTTTTTTCCCTCACGTTCTCCTCATCTTTTCCAACTTGCATCATGGATCATCTGACTAAGAATTTCCTTCTGTCCAAGGGTCATTCTCTGAAGAAACTTAATGATGGCGACGTCGGATTTCTGGAAAACATGCTGGTTAAGACTTCTGAGGACATCCTGGAGTTGCAAGGGATGCTAACTCCGCTTCACTCTAGGCTGGGGGCCACCTCTCTGGAGGATTTCAGTCCCTTGGAGAGCGTATCGAAACTGGCAGCATCCATCGCTCGGATCCAAGTGGTGATCGCCATGCTGCAGCAGCGCAAAGATATGCTGGGGTGCTGCCTGAAGGGGATGAGGGCCACTTCTCATGATCTACTCCTAGTCATGGATTCCTTGAGGGACCTTCCCGAAGTGCCTGAGGACGCTGGCTCTGATGCCTGATAGCAGTGGCTCCCTTTGTGCCTTTTTCCTTTCTCGCTTGTCCATGTACCTCCTGGCCATTAGGCCGTAATAAATAAACTGTTTTTTATTGTGCCGTCTTGTGACTGTTCTTCTCCTTCTTTATTGCATCCTTTTTGTTATTTTCCCTGAGGATATTTTCAGTCTCACTGAAAAGGTTCAATCACTGGATCATTTATTGATCGATGGCTTTGCATTAAATCTGCGCCGCAGTTGTCCTGGCAACTGATTGGGCGAGTTTGCGGTTTTCCTCGATCAGGGGAAAATCTCAACAGGCGTGACTGCAAATCCACACTTGCACTTCAGGCTATGCACGAGCCTCTTCTCAAGAATCGGGATGGAAGATCCAAGATCCTTTTCCCCATTTTCTGGCTATAAAAAAAGGGAATCTCTCTTTCTTCACTATCATTTATCTTTTTGTTGTTTTTCTTTGCCACCAGTATTATTATTTTTTTTCATCTTATGGATGATTCTCGCCTCTTAGATACGTTTGCTCGAGATTCTCCACCCACTCCTCCGACTTCTCCTGACTCTGATAATCCTCCTCCGTCGCCCCCTTGGAGGCCGCCCGTTCGACGACGGTGCCGCAAGAAACGGAGGAAGGAGGCTACGAAGGCTTCTAAGTCCTTTTATGACGCACTGGCCACTCTTTCTTCTAAGGGGAAGGAAGCATCCTGTCCTCTTCGTGAGCCATCGCCCGAGGCTCCTTCGGCCTGTTCAGCTGTTGGGGCGATGCCACCACCCATCGGGGAGAAGTTAGATCAGTCGTCTGTTCGCGTGGGGGAGGAGGTTGAAGAGCCTTTTCCTTTCCCTGGGGAAGATGAGGATGACGTGGTTTACTGCTACGGCATCTCTTGGTCTAATGGTGAATAGTAGGGCACTGCAGGCTTCTCATTTTGTAGATGCCGTATGGCTTTTTCAATAATAAAACTTTTCTTATCGTTGTTCCACCGTTTTCCTTTTTGTATCTCCAGGGTTATCGCGGGAGTAACCCTTTCGCTGGGGCGCAACCGTTTTTCGGTTTCCAGTCAGTAACCGTCTTCTTCCAAAAAACATTGATGACCGTCCACGCGTCTTTTTCACTTTGCACGTGCCCAGCTTTCACAGGCTGTTCCCTTTTTTAGGTTTTCTTTAAAAGGAATACGCCCTTCTTCTTTAACACTTTCTGCCATTATTTCAAAATTCTTCGTATTTCCTCTCTTCTGTGCTTCTTTCTTCCTGAGAGATTTCACTGCTATTGCTCACTGGTGCCGACGACCAATTCACTGGTTCTTTGCTCCAGGTATTTTGTTCCTCTATCGCCGTAGCTTTACTTTTCTAGTTCATTATGTCTCATACTGTATTCTCTGCAACCACCGAGAATCCCTTAGATCCCGAGGTTAGGAAAGCTCGTAGTATCTTTGACTGTAATGAAGTTTTGAAGGCTGAGTTAGAGGAAAATGGTATCACTTTCCCTACGGGATATCGTCCCTATGTCCCTCTGAAGGATACTCGGCTCACTGATGCCATGTGGGGGACGTTTCGATTGGTTTATTTCAAGATGTTTACCTACGGGTTTCGTCTTCCACTTCATACTTCTCTGATGAAGTTGCTCAATCATTATGATCTTAATCCTGTTCAAATAACTCCCTCTTCCTGGTGCGGGCTTTACGCCTTTCTTCGTTCATGTGAGATGAAGCACATTTTCGCTCCTTCGCTCGATCTATTCCGTATATTTTTCATCTTGAGGTGCCGTGGCTGCTTGATAGATATCACCCCTAGATGGGATGATGATATCATCCGGTTTTTCTGGCGGAACTTTCAGGGTTTCGAGGAAAACGTGGACAACTGGAAAAATGGCTTCTTTACCGTTCGCTTACCTTCTCAGTATTGGCGCGGTGGTTTCAACCGAGTAATCACTGGTGCCGCTTGGCGAAAACTAGATGTGTTGTCCAGTATGGATGTGTCTAGTGTTAACGCTCTAATAGAGATAGAAGGGCCTTTCCGTATTCGAGAATTTGCTCGGTTCAGGCCTTTGTCAGAGTGTGCCGCTGGTGAGTTTTTTCTTTTATCGCCTTATCGCTCCCCCTTTCTTGTTATATTAAAATATTTTATCGGCAGGTAACGCTGAAGGACGCTCTTCTGGCGAGAGCGACGCACCTTTGGACGTAGCGCCGCTTCAGACATTACCCCCTTCTCCTCCCCCGGAAGGCTTCAGTCGTCCGCCTATTCCGCCACGAGGAAAAAGAAACAAAACTGTCGCGACACGCAGTGCCTCCAGCCGATCTTCTCGCTTTCTGGAGAATTGGCTGCCGCCTCGCAGTAAAAGAGTGGCCCCAAGCATCCCTGTGGTTGAAGAAATCGACAGCGATAGCGGAAGCATGGATACGGGTCCCGAACTGCGTCACGCTACCCCTGCCCAGCGGATGAAGCTTAGGTCAAGAAAAAATGATCCCGTAGCGGAGTCAACCGAGGATGATAGCGACGAGATTGCTGCCGAAACTGAGAGTCTCGTGAAGAGGGTTCGCCAAGAGAGGTCTGACCCACCAATTCCTTCCGTGGAGGAAGTCAGTGGGTTCCCTGCCAAGGAAGTCAACACTTCAAACGTTACGGGTCCTTTGCCAACAACTGAGGTTACTAAGGCGTCTTCTGTCGTTCTTCCCCAGACTCATGAGGTTTTAGCAGCAGCAATGGGCTCATCTATAGCGTCTGGCAGTTCTACTTCTCTAATTCGCCCCTTCACTCCAAGTATGAGTTTGCCAATTCCGAATCCGATTGCTCCTCCTATCCTTTCCCCACAGAAACCTGAGGCGGTGTATATTTCTTCGGTTTCGGGCGTGGGTGATTCCATTAAGAGTTGTTGTCCCCCTTATATCGCCAATTTGTCTCCTCAAGGCTTTCAAGGTCCTGCCGCGTATCAATTGGACTTGTCTTCCCTTGGTACTGACGGTCTTCGTGCTTTAGGGATATTGGATCCATCCTCAAGGGAAGAGCCAGTGGGCCCGATAGTGGGCCAAATATTTGCTTCTTCGAAGGACAAGGAAGAGTTCTTACGGCATCCTCCTGACATACGGCATTCGCGTCTTTTGACCGACATGCTAGTCTGCTTCCGTGAGCTGAATTACTTTTTCGATGATCAGCGGGATAAGGTTCCTCCTTCTCTTGATTTGAAAAGGGAACTAGATGCCGCCCTGACTAGGGTGTCGGCACTATCGCAGCTTCAAGAGCAAACTCAAGCGGAACTGGACGACTGCCGTGCTGAGCTTGCTCGAGAAAAATCAAAGGGGAAGGCTAAGGCAAACCTTCTAGAGGCAGAATTGGTGGTGGCTGATAGGAGGAATGTCCTGCTTCGCGAAGAGATAGCATCTCGCGATGCTGATTTGGCCAAAATACCTTCAAAAATAAACAAGACCATGGATATCTGCCTCTCCGAGTTTATGAATCTCTATCGCCAAGGAAACGTTAATCCGTCGGTGCTGGCCGATAACGCTTCCAAGAGGTTGAAGGATTTTAGGGACAGCGAGGAAGATCTTTCTTCTTCTGTCGGAGGACAAAGGGATGAGGACCGCGATGCTGGAAAATGCCCCTGATTAATAGGGACTTATTTCCTTTAGCTGACTTTCTATTTATTTGTTTCTTGGTCTTGTAATAATGCCTTGCTACACGATGATTTTATTGCTTTTTGAATTTCTTTCTATCTTTCCGCGTTGACATATCGCTGTCGGTTTTTCGTAACGCCTTCTCGCGCTTTCTGGCGATGTCATACTTGTTTTTTCGAAGGGACTACGTCTGCTTTTCAGAGCATTTAATGCTTGCCGTCCTTTCATGGGAAAAGTCATGATTGTATAGGCGCACGTGCCCATTTCTTCTGACGCTATGGGCTAGCGTGTTTGAAAACTTTGCCTAAATCGAGGCGTTGTAGCGCTTTCCTAGGGTTGCACTCATTACCTGAGTCTGTTTCTTGTGCCGCTTCCACGCAATGACCGTGGCATCCATCGTTTCGTTTAAACCACTAGGGTTATAAAACCCAATATTTATTCTTTTCGTTTTCTTTTACCATCCTTTTCTCCAATATTCTCTTTCAGCCGTCTCGTTTTCTCCCCACTGTTCAGGGCTCTTCGAAGTGCTTTTTCCGAAGGTATTTCCTTTCTTCTCCATCGTCTTCTTCATCTCTTAGTTTCTTTTTTAAATCTGCCATGGCTAAGACTCGCCGCTCTGAGTCAAAATCTGCCGATGAAAAAAGGATGGATATTACAGCCAGTGTTATTACTTCTGAGGCCGCTCTCTGTGAGCATTTGGCCGCCCATAATGCTATCATCCCTGATGATTATAAGACCAGTGTTGCCTCTGAGTCTCTTCGTTTAAACAGCGCTCTGACGGGCACTCGTAGGGTCATGTATGCGCAGATGTTCCGTTATGGTTTCCGCCTTGCCATTGACCCTTTTGTCAAGGAATTGCTTATTGCCGGCGATCTGTCTCCGACTCAATTGTCTCCGAATGCATATTGTTGTGTTTATGCTTTTTTGGAGCTTTGTAGATACAAAGGGATTACTTCCCCTTCCCTTTTGTTGCTTAAATCTGTTTTTAAGCTGATGAAATGTCGGGGAGTGATAACGATATCGCCCCGCTTTGACGATGACTCTCTTAAGTCCTATACTTGGAAACTCCTCCATATCGAGTCTTCCATTGATGGCTGGAAAAAGGAGTTTTTCGTGATAGATATTCCTGAAGACTTTTGTTCCTGGTGGCGATCTGGTTTTAACCAAAACGTGGATGACACCGTTTGGAGCCAACCAGGGATCCTTCCGCAGCGTGAACAAGGCTGGTTAAACAAATTACTTGAACTGGAAATCAGCGTTCACATTCGCCAAGTGGCTTGTCGAATGGACATTCGTGCTTGTGTTAAACGTGAGTGCTGCGTTAATCCTTTCTTTGTTGTCACTGATACTAATGCTGACGTAATTTTATGCTTTCGCAGCGACGGATCCCCGTTATCAACCCGAGAGCGTAAGGAGACGTTTGAGGAGGGCTCAAGAGAGAGAGGGGAAAGAGAAAAATGCTTCCCCGGAAGCAACGGATAATCCCACCGAACGTCTGGCCGATTCCGCGAGCGTTGCCCAAGTGTCTTCTTCGGCCGACATTCCTTCGGGCGTTCCCCTCGTGACCGTCGCTGCCTCTCCTGCTCAGACTTCTTCTTCTTCACAAGCTCCTAAGGGCATTGCCAAAGGAAAAAAGAAGAGAAAAACAAGAAGCGTTGCTGCTCTCACACCTTCTCCGGACGCGGCAGGCTCATCAGAAGCACCTCCTTCTGTTATCGCTGCGGTAAGGATACTCTTTAGCTGTGATAGGCTGCATTTCTATTTCTGTTGTTATTTCTTTTCCTTCTTCTTTTCTGTATTTCACATCATATTCTTAGTCAGGACACTATCGTTGTTGTTACCTCCGCTCCTCCCTCGGACAACATGGATTTGGGTTATGCACTGACCAGTTCCGGCAAGAGACAGCGATTAGGACATGAGGGCGGAAACCCCCCTTCTTCTAACATTGAGGCGGAGAATAGGTCCACTGACGGGTTTGAGTCTACAACCGCTCCTCAGGGAGACAATCCTTCAGGATTTTTGGGGAATCTGGGTACTGGTGATACATTTCAGGCTTCTCCCCATTCTTTCGGTGGTTCCGCCCACGCGTACTCGGCCAATATGGGGTATCAGGATGTCTTGCAGGATTTCTCAGGCTATCCACCTCATGGCGCATATATCGCTCCGGGAGGTTCATCATCACAGGTCCGCTCTCCCCTTACCTTGGGGTTTCTTCCTTCGCGCATCGCTCTCAGGGATTGTTTTGGTGAAGGAGGGGCTACTTTTAACAGTGTAGCAGATCTCGGTCCGCTGAGTGGGCCTGGTGTGGTGACCCATCAAATTGGGTTATTTGATCTCTGGAATACCGCTTTGGTAGCGTTGGGGGGTGACGGCTCTACTGACGTTACAGCTTTGTTAGCTTCTCAATTGCTGGCGTCTGCAGCAGAACGGGAAGCTTTTCTTTCGCGGCCTGTGCCTGACAGGGAAAACTCTATACGCTCCCTTCTTTTCTCCAGTATGATGTATTTCCATTACTGGGTTAAGGAAGCGCGAAGTCAAGCTGCTTCCCTCTCTTCCGCTTTGAAAGAATTAGAGCGAGAGCGGGATGAGAAGAAAAAGTAGCTGGAGGAGCGCACTAATCTATTGCTAGCTCATCGGGAGCGAGAAGAGGAGCAATTTGTCGCCTTAGCAGCGGAAAAAACCAGAGTCGCCGCTTTGGAAGAAGAGAAACTATCCTGGGAGAATGAGAGATCATCTTTGATCAAGGAGAAAGCTATCCTGGAGGAAGAGTCAGCCGATAAGAGTATGTGGCACGTCGAACAGACTGCCATTACTTTGGTTGATTGTTTCGAAGAGGTCCATGGGGTTGACGCGTACAAACCCGATGAGGTTACTGCCGCTTTCAAACGAAGATCAGGGCATATAAACGAGGAAGGCTTTCGCCAGGCCAAAGCGGCAGGCTGGAAACGAAGGAACCCCAAAGGCTAACGCGCTTCAAGGCTGTATCACCCTTCTCTTGATGACCCATGGTCGTTAAGTTTTTGTTATTACTTGCCCCTCATCGTTTGTACCCTCCTTTAAGATTTTGATGTGTTCAGACAATCTTATCGCTGACTTTCCTTTTGTCTCATTATTTGTTTGTGGGTCCTTTTGGCGTTGTCTTGGCCATATTCATTCTATGCGCTTTTCTTTTTCCAACTAGACCCTTAGCGTTCCTGTCAAAAGTACGGAACTCGGTCTTGGGCTAGCTTCCCTAGGGAGTCTGATGGTATCTCTGCCCATGAGATCCTTGTTTTTTCTGCCCGAAAAGTATTCTGCGCATTCTCAATTGTAAATCATCAGTAACAAAAACACGTTACGAGATATAGCGATTACCCGTAGGAGCTTTTCTGCTGCTATCATAGGGCGTTACCCTGGAACCCGTGGAGAATCGCTTTCGCTATCAGCTCTATACTTCACCAGGGATTACGCATCTGGTTACTAGCCGGGATTTCACGATTCTCCACGTTTCCCTATTTTCACGATCGGCCCTTAAGTGCCTCATCTTAGTGAGCTGTCAGATCGGGACGGCTATCACAAGGCTGGGGAATTTTCACTTTTGGGCGTTGCCCTCTCATCTAGAACCGTGTCCTTCCTTAATGGCCTGGCCGCAGCAACCCAGCCGTTAAGATAGGAGTCTTGTTTCTAGACGGAGTTTCTATTTCTTTGGGGCGTGCCTCTTCTTGATGGACCGTCTCCACGAGATCAGTCTGTATCAGGAGAGGACTTTTCACTTCCAAAGATACCAGGTGGTGCCCTCACTTAATGAGCCATCTGATTAAGATCGGTCATCACAAGGATAGGACTTTTCACTCCCGGGGGCGTCCAGGATCTTTCAATCCGACGCTAATTCAAGGTATGTTGGGTAGTGCCCTCACTTAGTGGGCCATCTGATCAAGACCGGCCATCACAAGGATAGGACTTTTCACTTCCCCAAGATACCCCCTTTTTATCTGCGCAAAAGCAACCACAAAAAAAACCCACGAAAGCTCTTTCATCGAGCGTTAGTCATGGTTAGGGTTGGCATAAATCAAAGGTGCAGATAAAATCAAATTCTAGCATAATATAGCTTCAAACGAGCGATATTCCAAGAGTTGGATAAGGGTGTACCATCGAGTGTCTCCAGATGATAGGCTCCTTTCCCGACAACGTGGGTGACACGATATGGTCCTTCCCAGTTCGGACTGAGTTTTCCCATTCGTTGTCCTGCCGCTCGCTTGTCTCTGAGCACCAAGTCACCAGTTTTCAGCAACCGCTCTTTTACGCGTCTATTATGATATCGGGCCATCTTTCGTTTGTAATGTTGCGTTTTTAGAAGGATTTCTTCTCGGACTTCTGGTAACGCATCCAGGTTAGCTCTTAACCTTTCTTCATTCAGTTCCTCACGAAAGTGGGCCACCCGTAGGCTCATGGTTCCAATCTCTACCGGTGTGACGACTTCGGTTCCGAAGGCCAACGCGAAGGGTGTCTCTCCGGTACTAGTCTTAATAGTCATGCGATATACCCACATCACGTACGGCAGCTCCTCAGCCCATTTGTTTTTAGACCCTTCTAGATTTTTCTTAATGCCGTCGAGTATGCTCCGATTGGTCACTTCCGCTTGTCCATTAGTTTACGGGTGAGCCACGGAGGAAAAGCGTTGCTCGATTCCAAATTCTGAGCACTAGTCTTGAAAGAATTGGCTGGTGAATTGCGTTCCATTGTCGCTGACGAGGACACGGGGAACGCCAAATCTCATGATAACTTGATGTTTGAAGAAACGCCAAGTTTTTTCCGCCGTGATGGTGGCGACCGCTTCAGCTTTGGCCCACTTGGTGAAATAGTCTACCGCCACTATTACGAATTTCAGTTGGGACCTTGCCTTTGGGAATGGACCTAGAATATCGATCCCCCATTTGGCGAAAGGACAGGGGGCGATAATTTCAGATATTTCAGTGGCGGGTCGCCGAGGAATTTTAGCAAACTCCTGGCACTTAGGGCAAGCTTGCACATAGTCGTGACAATCTTTTCGGATGGTAGGCCAATAGAACCCGGACCGGAAGACTTGCGCCGCCAGGGTACCACCTGACACGTGCATACCACACACTCCTTCATGGATTTCACGCAAGGTATGAAGACCCTCTTGCCTCGTTATATACTTGGCGGCAGGGTGAGAGAAACATCTTCGAACCAGATCCCCATCATAGTACGTGCAGCGAGCTGCCTGTTTCAGTACCTTCTTCTTTTCAGCGGTATCCTTAGGCAGTTCTTCGTGTTTCAAGTATTTAATTACGAGAATTCGCTAATCGTTCTCACGTTCCTCCACACACAACGTCACTTGCTCCTCCATGAAGGACGGTACCGATAGCTCATGATAATATATGTCTTTGGGTATAAGCGCTTCCGGATCTACGGCCAATTTCGCTAGGCTGTCTGCTTCAGTGTTTTCCTCCCGAGGAATGTGCTCGAAGCTGACTTGCATGCCCTCTTTTTTTATTTCCAATAGTTCTCGCTTTACTTTGGCGAGATATTGAATCATGATAGGTTCACGGGCCCGAGAATGTCCCAAGACCTGGTCCATTATTAACTTGGAATCGCCACAGATTTTTAGACGCAGGTCTCCTGTTCGTCTAGTATCATGCCTTCCTTTAGAAGAAAGTCCTTTTCCGATTCTGAGCCCGGCTAGCAACGCCTCATATTCTGCCGCATTATTAGACAAAGGTTGTAGGATTCGGATGGCATATCGTATGTGCATATCATGTGGCCCGTTTATAAAGATTCCAGCCCCAGCCAGCTCTTGGTTTTTGGCTCCATCTACGTGGATGATCCAGAGGTCCGTATAGGTTTTCGGGAATGGGAGGTCCATATCTCCCCATTCCGCTTCAGGAACACCTTCTAAGGGGTCCTCCGTAAATGTGCATTCCGCTATGAAATCAGCCAGGATCTGAGCCTTTACGGACGGCCGAGACTGATACCTCAATCCATATTGCTCTAACTCGAGCGCCCAGATCAACATCCTCCCGGAAGATTCAGGCATTCGAAATATCCTTTTCAGGGGTTGGTCCGTGAGAACAATAACGGAGTAAGACTGGAAATATCGGTCCATTTTACGGGTGGCTTGTATAAGAGCGAACGCTATCTTTTCGATTCGGGCGTATCGCAATTCTGCATCTTTAAGAACGTGGCTCATAAAATAGACTGGGCGATGAGAGTGGCTGTCGTCGCGAACAAGGACGGCACTGACCACTTCGTCCGCAGCGCCAAGATACAAATATAAGGTATCGCCTGCCTCGGGCCTTGTTAATAATAAGTCGGATGACAGATAATCTTTCAGACCGATAAATGCTTCCTTGCATTCAGGGGTCCACCCGAACGAGGCTTTGTTCCGTATAACTTTGAAAAAAGGGAGACACTTCTCTCCTTGCTTAGAAATGAACCGTCCAAGGGCGATGACTCGCCCTGTAAGTCTTTGTACTTCTTTGACGGTTCTGGGCTATATCATGTCTTGTATCGCTTTGACCTTCAAAGGGTTGGGCAGGATACCTTTTTGGCTGACGACGTAGCCCAAAATTTTTCCCGTTTGGAATGCGAACATGCATTTCCGGGGGTTCAGCTTCATGTGATACCTTTTCATTACGCCGAAGACTTCTTCTAAGTCTCGCAGGTGATCTTGGAAACTCGCACTTTTTACCAATATATCATCAACGTACGCCTCTACGTTCCTCTCAATCAGTTCTTCGAATATTTTGTTGGTCATACGTTGGAATGTTGCCCCAGCATTTTTTAATCCGAACGGCATCGCCGTATAACAGTAAGTGGCCTTTGGAGTGAGAAACGCAGTCTTTTCTTCATCTTCCCGGGCCATGGGGATTTGATGGTACCCCGAGTTGGCATCTAGTGAGCTTAAATAAGCGTATCCAGCAGTCTGATCAACCAGTTGATCTATCCGAGGAAGCAGGTAACAATCCTTAGGGCAGGCATCATTTAAATCAGTAAAGTCGATGCATATGCGCCAATCCCCGTTGGGCTTTGGAACAAGAACAGGGTTCGCTAGCCAGGTGGGATATTGAATTTCGCGAATGAACCCCGCGTCGAGGAGCTTCGCTACCTCTTTATCCACGGCCAACGCCTTTTCATTAGAGAACGCGCGCCGCTTTTGCTGCACCGGTCTGGCCTCTGGGTCGACATTGAGTCGATGTTCGGCTACTTCACGCGATATACCTGGCATATCTGCGGGTTTCCACGCGAAGTCTCCTTGACATTTGTTTAGCAGTTGGGCTAGTTGGAGGTTTTTCGCTGGGCTAAGTTTTTCACTAATCAGGAAGCTTGCCTCCTCTATCCCAATTACTGGAATGGGTACCATCTTATCCAAAGGTTGAGCCCACTTCTCATCGCTTTGCTCATAGGGATCTGCCGCTATGCACACGTACCTGTCGCAGCTTTTTTGAGTCATAAGCGAATAGCATTCTGCCGCTAGTTTTTGATCACCCTTTATGGTTACTACCCCATCCCAGGAGGGGTATTTCATCTTCAAATGCTTCTGAGATATCACGGCACCGAAGCGATTGAGAAAAGGTCGTCCGAGCACGACATTGTAAGGCAAATTTAGATCCACAACAAGAAATAATAAGTTTTCTGATCGCTTGTAGGTGTCCTCCCGGAAATATATTGGCAGAGTAATTACTCCGGTGACGGGAATTGGAACTCCATCAACGCCAACTATAGGCCGTTTACTAGGCGTTAGCTCATTAGTGGGACGTTTCATAAGGTTGTAGGCTTCCAGCGAAAAGAGATTTACTGCACTCACATTATCAATGAGAGTTCTTCTGATTCCGTGACTAGCGATGATGGGTGTGACTACCAAAGCGTCATTGTGTGGGTAGACAACACCTTTCTCATCTTCTTCAGAGAAGGACAGTACCATCCGATCCAAAATGCCTATCGCATCTCCCTTCTTCATTGTGCCATCTCTTGCGCGTTTTTCTCCTTTCGGGAATGCCAGCTGCTCTGACTCATCCATATAGGGAGTTCCTCCCGCAATGATATTAATCATAGGAATATATTCGTCATCTATCGTAAAAGTTTCTTTCTCTCTTCCTCCAGAAGGATGATCCTTTTGCTGGGCATGAGGAGGAACAGGTCGTTCATCGGCCGTCCTTTTCAAGGGGTTATTGCGAGCATCTTCTCTTATCTGGGTGGCAAATTCTCCCAAATATCCTTCCTCCACCAGCCGTTCTATCGCCGTTTTTAATTCTCTGCACGCCTCTGTAGAATGGCCTCTGGCTTTGTGGAATTTACAGTAAGCATTTTCCCTTCTTCCTAAAAGTACTCCTGGTTTTGTAGGCGCGGGATAGCGGATGGGAAGGTTTCGTTGTTCCGCTATCGCTAAAATTTCGGCTCTTGGCACGTTGAGGGAAGGAAAATCTGGATCGTACGCTCGATTTTTATAAGAATCCCCGCGACGTCGAGTGGGGGAGCCACCGGTTTTTCCCTTCAGAGACTGGCCCTTTTGTCTGTCAGAGGCCTTGGGGATGTGATCCTTCCGCCTAGCATAATCATCGATAAAATGATCCTCAGATAAGGGCTTCGCAGGAGCAGCGGCGATTTGAGGCGTCCCCTATGGCACATTGTACGTCTGATTTCTATTTTCCTCTTCCTCCATCTTCGCGTAATTGTGGGCCTTAAGCCTCAACGCATCTAAGGTCAACGGGGGGTCCACCATAAGTGCGTCTTTCAGCTTCCCATAACGGCAATTTCTTTTCAGAGCTTCTATAGCAAAATCGATAGTAACGCCCGGCGTTAAGGACATTTCCAGATCGAAGCGGCTGAGAAAATCCTTCAAGGATTCTTGAGGCGTTCGCTGTATGTCAAATAACGCGGCGGCAGATTTCCGGATTGGAATCACCGTGCTAAATCTGCTCCGAAATTTAGCTTCTAGCTGTGCGAAATTGCTAATGGATCCACCGGGAAGACCTTCAAACCAGAGACGCGCAACACCCGATAGCGTCATAACAAATATTTGGCACAGCGCCGCATCGCTGTGGGTCTGAAACTGAACAAAATCTTTTACTTTATTAATATGGGAGATGGGATCCTTCGTACCATCATAAGTGTCAGCGGGAAGCTTTACACGTCGACTGACTCGATGACGCCTTATACGACGGCTAAATGGGTGACCAGATGTATCATCAAGAATTTCACGCGGGTGACGCGGAGGAGACATTTCAGCCTGACGCCCTCTGTCTCGTGGTCCTGGGATAAAATGTCGCCTAGGAGATCGACTGCGACTCCTGTATGAACGACTTCGATGCCTTCGGCTACTGGACCTGTCACTGTATTCAGGAGACAAACTTCCGCGGACTCCTTCCCTCCGTCCGTCCCACCGGTTCCTCATCCCCTCAAGTTACCCGCCTCCCTATAGGGGGAGACCTTGCGGCATTTGTGGTACATAGGCCTCTACTCTTCCTTGAGTAAGCTGCCCAACACTACTCAAAAGATTTCCAGCAGATAAAGGCATCTGGAGGTTTTCTGGAAATAAAGGTGACAAAGGTCGATCAGCAACAATAGATGGAGTAAACATGTCGTAAGGAGGGAGACTAGATCCAGAAGCGCCGTGAGTGCCTCTCGCGGCCATTTCAGTCAGATACTCCAGCTGAGCACGAAGGGTCGCTATTTCCATAGTCAAGGGATGTTCACGGCTGAGTACAGATTCTCTCGAAAGAGGAGTAGAAAAATCAGATCCCGCCATCTGGGATGACAAAATGTCTACTTGCGAGGAACCCAGTCCTCCAATAATTCCAGTCGAATGGTCCAGGGGTCCTGAAATGACGGGTTGCGTCGTCATCGAGAGATTAGCAGTAACAGCGGGAAACAGCTGTCTGCGGCTTTGGAAAGGAATACTAGAAGATGATGATCGGATCGGCTCCGATTCTGTGGTCATGATCGTTCCGATCTTCCGACTAAACTGAGCTTGGCTATTAAGGACGCTCACTTAATATACCAAAGCTCTCAACGAAAGCACCATTTGATAAGATTCGATGTTGATCTTGTGAGATTCTGCGTCGCGTATGATCGGAACAGTAGTGAATGACGTCGGGTGTACCTGCACAGCGCCGGAGGGGGAGCTCCGGCGTAGACACTCCGATGCTTAAGTCAGTATGGGTTTTTAAAGTAGCAGGGGTTTCTCTGGGTGAATCTGACCGTCCCTCCTTATGAAAAAAGATGGGGTATTTATAGAATCTGGACAGCGATACCTGGCGATACCAACAAAGGCGCCGTTTGATGATGATGACGTCACAGGCGATATCAGTTGATGACGTCAGGGGTGATGTCACGTGAGGCTGTCGGGAGCGATAACCTTGTTGGTTCCTAGGACGGGATGGCGCCGTGCGTATAGAGACGTGTGAGTCCCCCCCCCCCCCCCCCCCCCGCTGAAGTCGACCATCCTAGGAGTCCATCGCTGATCCTTGGGCGATACATTGATATCCGTGTATGCCGCCTGGGAAACTGCTCCGACAAGAGTCACTTGTAGTAGGACCGTCAGGGCTATCTCAGTTGTTATCAGCCACTGCTTTTTCGTTCATGCTTTCAATGTTTTTGCGGACTTGCTCATGGAGTTTCTTAACAGCTGCAGCCTTGGCACTACCACCTGCACACTTAAGAGAACTCAAAGGCAGAGGTGAGAGATCAAGAGGGGTCAGGGGTTTGAACCCGTAAACCACCTCAAAAGGAGAAAACCCGATGGAAGTGTGATGAGCATTATTATAGGCAAATTCAACAAATGCAATGCAATCTTCCCATTTCACTCCATGTTTAGCAATCATTACACGAAGTAATGAGCCTAAAGTTCTATTCACCACCTCCGTTTGACCATCCGTTTGAGGATGACACGTGGTGGAGAAGAGAAGTTTAGTCCCTAACTTCGCCCAAAGAGTTCGCCAAAAATGGCTCAAAAACTTGGTGTCCCTATCACTTACAATACTCTTAGGCATGCCATGTATTCTTACCACATGTTGGAAAAATAAAGAGGCAATGTGTATGGCATCATGTGTTTTCGAACATGGTATAAAATGGGCCATTTTGGAAAAATGATCCACCACAACAAAGATAGAATCATGGCCATTCCTAGGCTTAGGCAAACCCAAAACAAAGTCCATAGATAAATCTACCCATGGGTGTTGTGCAACGGGTAAAGGCATGTAGATAGCATGATGTTTAGATTTGGACTTGGCAATTTTACAAGCAATGCACCGATTCACAATGTTAGTCACATCTACTTTCATTCGCGGCCAATAGAAATGAGACTTCAAAGCATGCAATGTTTTGGAGATACCAAAGTGACCACTCAAAGCACCTCCATGAGCTTCCAACACAAGTAGCTCTCTAACATTAGAACGGGGCACACACAATTTATCATACTTGAACAAGTAATCATTATGCCTAAAGAAATGCGTATGCGGTCCATGTGCACATGCTGCATATATGTCACGAAAATCCTCATCATTCTCATACAATTCAATTAAATGTGAAAACCCAAATAATTGTGCATCAAGGGAGTTCAAAAGAGCGTACCTTCGTGAGAGTGCTTCGGCTACCACATTCTCCTTGCCTTGCTTGTACTTGATGGTGTAGGGAAATGTCTCAATGAATTCCATCCACTTGGCGTGGCGTTTGTTCAACTTAGCTTGGCCTTGAAGGAACTTCAAGCTTAGGTGGTCGGTGTGGATGACAAACTGATTTGGCAGCAAGTAATGTTCCCACACCATGAGTGTTCTTACTAGAGCATATAATTCTCTATCATACGTAGAGTAGTTGAGCTGGGCACCGCTTAGTTTCTCACTAAAGTATGCAATGGGCCGTCCCTCTTGAGTTAGGACAGCTCCTATGCCTATGCCACTTGCATCACACTCTAACTCGAAAGCCTTATTGAAGTTGGGTAAGGCTAACACCGGAGATTGCATAAGTCTCCCCTTGAGTTCCTTGAAAGCCTCCTCTTGTCTACTTCCCCACTCAAAAGTCACATGTTTCTTGGTGAGCTCATTGAGGGGAGCGGCTATGGTTGAGAAGTTTGGTACAAATCGACGGTAAAAACTCGCAAGTCCATGGAAGGATCTCACTTCACTAGCATTCTTAGGATTCGGCCACTCTCGGATGGCTTTCACCTTTTCCTCATCGACCTGTACGCCACCTACACTTACAACAAAGCCAAGAAAGTGTACTCTTTCCAAGCACAATTCACATTTGGAAAGTTTAGCATATAATTGATGTGCACGCAAAGTGTCAAGTATTGTGTGCAAGTGATTCACATGTTGTTCAAGAGATGGGCTATACACAAGAATATCATCAAAATACACAACAACATATTTTCCTATGAATTCTCGCAACACATAATTCATCAATCTCATGAAAGTGCTAGGGGCATTGGACAAACCAAAAGGCATTACCATCCATTCATACAAACCGTGTTTAGTTTTGAAGGTTGTTTTCCACTCGTCGCCCTCATGCATTCGAATTTGATGGTAGCCACTCATGAGATCAATCTTGGAATAGACCGTACTTCCACTTAACTCATCAAGCATGTCATCGAGGCGGGGTATGGGATGGCGATACCTCACTGTGATCTTGTTGACGGCGCGACAATCAACACACATCCTCCATGTACCATCTTTCTTTGGTACAAGTAAAACGGGTGCAGCGCAAGGGGACATACTCTCTCTAATGAAACCTTTACTCAACAACTCCTCGACTTGATTTTGGAGCTCTTTGGTTTCCCCAGGGTTGCATCGATAGGCTGGCCTATTAGGTATGGCAGCACCGGGTACAAGGTCTATCTTGTGTTCTATACCGCGGATTGGAGGAAGACCAATAGGCATCTCGGTTGGGAACACATCATCAAATTCCTGCAAAAGGGAGACAATTGGACTTGGTAGAGAAGAAATGGAGTTAGTGGCAGCATTCAAAAAATGTGGCTTGTACTGAAGCACAAGGCACACTTTGTTAGTGACAAGGGCTCGCCTCACATCCTTACCCCTCGCTACCACACTCAAGTGTTTTGACTCACTCTCTCTACCATGCTTACTTTTGTCATGGCGTGTATTTAGCTCTCCTTTTGCTTTCTTCTCTCTTTTCTTTCCTTGTGAACTACACTCACTCTCCCTCAAGATACCATGCTTATTTTTTTCATGGCTAGTTTTTTCCTCATTCGCACAACTTACTTTCTTCTCTCCACTCTTTTCTTTCATTTTTCTCATCAACTGAAATTCTGCACTTGTTTTTGCCATGTGCATTTGGTCTTCTCGAACTTGCATGGGTGTGAGTGGAATAAAGCTTAACTTCTTCCCACGGTGAGTGAGATGAAGCTTATTAGTCCGACCATCATGGACTACCCATCTATCAAATTGCCATGGTCGACCAAGGATGAGATGACTCGCATCCATGGGAACTACATCACACAATCGTTCATCCTCATAACCACCCATCTTAAGAGCTACAAGAACTTGCTCTTTCACTTTCACTTCCCCATCATCATTGAACCAATGTAAGGAATAAGGATTGGGATGTGGGGTTGTAGGCAAACCAAGCTTCAAGACTAGGAGATGGCTTGCTACATCCACCACACTCTCATTATCAACAATAAGGGAAACAATTTTACCTTTGACCTCACACCGAGAATGAAAAAGGTTCTCCCGTTGCTCTTCATGGAGATCCTCCTCTTTAGTGTGAGCACTCATGCTCCTCCTCACAACCAATGTCATAGGGGTTGTTGGGGCCACTTCTTCTTCACTACTTTCTGTTCCCTCTCCCTTCAACTCATTCTCTTCTTCCATTTCATCATCACTTTCAGTTTCATAGTTACCCTCACGGATGACCACGACTCGCCGATTGAAACATTCGGACGAAATGTGGCCTCTCCCATGACATCGGTAACATTGAATGTTCGATGAGAACTTCTTGGGCTGGTTTGGGTTGGTAGAGAAAGTGTTAGGGGTCTGTTTTGGTGGAGGATTGGAGGGGTTACTCTTAGAGTAGGGTGTATATGGTTTTGGGTTGGGGTTCACTGTTTTGGGGTCTTTTGGGTTTGGTTGGTCCTTAGGGTATGATTTCCATGGTGTTTTTGGGGTGGATGAGTAGGTTTGGGTGGTGTTTCGGCTAGTGTATGGTTTCTTCTTTGTGGACTCATATGCTTCCACTTTTAGGGCATAATGGAGCATAGGTTCCAAGTGATCAAGCTCCTTCAACTCAAGCTTGTACCTAATCCGTTCATTGAGGCCATTGAGGAATCGAGACATAGTGACTTCCTCACTCTCATCGGTTTCGGTCTTGATAAGAAGCTCCTCCAAGTCATTAAAATATTCACCCACTGATTTGGAACCTTGCTTGAGACCTTGTAACTTGTTTTGCAAGTCCCGTTTGTGGTTGGCGGGTACAAACCTAGCTCTCATTACCCGCTTCATCTCTTCCCAATCCCGGATGGCATCTTCTTCCCCTCTTCCCTTGCAAACCTTCTCCCACCAACTAACCGCATAATCAGCAAACTCCATGGCAGCTAGCTTGACTCTCTTCTCATCCGAATACCGGTGACAATTAAAGATACGTTGAATTTTTCCTTCCCATTTGAGGTACTCCGACGGATCAGTGGTGCCTCTAAAGGTATGAATTTGCACTTTAATACCACTCAACTTGTCATCAACCTTCTGTTCTTGTGTTTCCTCAAAATGCTTTCCAAACTGAAATGTGGAATTTCGTTGCCTCCTACCTCTATTTGATTGTGGAGGCTCCTCATACTCATCACTACCACCCTCAATTGGCTCTTCATAGAACCCATGGGCATTGTGTGGTGTGGTCTTAGCATGATAATGAGGAATTAGAGGCCGACTACTTGTTGCATTAGGATCCCTTCGGTTAAGAGTGACAATGTCATACTTGGCTCGAATGGTCTTCATTTGCTCCTCGGTTATGGCTAGCTTAGAAGGTTGTGGTACTGGTTTTCGGGTCTCCGTGGTGAGACAGCTTGGGAAGCCACGGCTGGCCGCCCCTTTGAATTTGCCCTTTAAATGCTCAAGCACTTCATCACTGTCAATGTGACCTTCTTCTTCGGTTTCACAATTAACTTGCTCTTGGTAATCCTTGGAGGGCTTAAGAGGAAGCTCCTTTGGGGTTACCGGGGACTTGATACTCCCCTCCAGCAAGGTGAGGCGTGCCTCTGTACGATCAGCAGTAGCCTTCAATGAGGCCAAGGCAGCAAGGACTTGTTCAAGGGCCTCGGCACTCCTACTACTACTAGAATTAGGCCTACTTCGGTTGCTCATTGTGTTAAAATTAAGGTACCTGCACACTCAACAAATGTTAGTAAAACAAGCTCTCCCTCACGTGTTTGAACACTCGTGTTTATCACTCGTAAAAGATGTTCTCACAAATCGCTCAACAATCCCTTTCACAAACTTGTTCACCACACAACTTCTTGTTGCAAATAAACTTGTGATTCAAGTCAAGCATTTGTTCATAACTATCTTTGCAATAATGATCCAGAGAGTAACACAAGAGTAGGAAGGACGAAACTTAACAAGAACTCTAGAAGACTCAAAGAAAAGCTGAAGAAAATTTTCAGAAAGGAGAGGAAGCGAACCTGGCGGTATGCCGCTCCAGAAGAGGAGATCCTGGCGGTATGCCGCTAGGCACAAAGACTTGAGTTTCACTTCTGAAATTTAGAGGACAAAGGAAGAAAACTAACAAGAGATGACTTAAAGGAGTAAAAGACTCTTGGGAACTTAAGTTTAAGACTTAAAGAAAAAGACTCCTTGTTTTTTTTTTTTTTTTTTTTAAAGGAGTTTAAGACTCAAGTCTTAAACTAAGTTTAGGACTTGGACAACTCAATAGGACTGCTGGACATTCAAGTGAAGGGCAGGACGTGGACAAGGGAACAAGGACTCCACTTATGTTGAGAATATTCTCTTTGAAATATAGAATGTTTGCCACTTGTAGGGAATATTGGTTCTTTGGTTGGCCACTATAGTGTATGAAATTAATAATTTATAGGGAAAACAAGGACCTTAGCTTTTGACTAACAAATTCAGATCAAAGTTTTCCTTCTTCATTCAAATTTTGCATGAACACCAAGAACACAAAGATGAACACCAAGAACACACTTTTCAGATTTTGAGCTTTTAAGCTAGCAAAAGTTGGCATAACATTCACACATATTTCCACTTGAATTAGGCAGCAATATGAGACACTTTTGACGCAAGACAATCAGGAAAATGAAATTGAAAGACAAGAGCATATATGGTTCAGCAAGGTGACAACAAGAACGAACACAAAATAAACTCCAAGGCGCCAAAAGCTCCGCTACCACTTGATATGATCCGGCCTAGTGTAAGTAAGCCGAATGATATATGGAGCTTGAGAGGATCTAGCCAATGGAGTTAACAGCAAGATTTGAATGGAGAAACAAGAGGTTCACACTCAAGACACGGATTTGCAGCGGAATTAGATTAGGAAAGGAAGAAACAATGTTACTCGGATGGTTGATTGTTGCTAGATGGATGGTTAGGAAGCAATGAACAAATGCATAACTTGTAGAATATCAACCCAGAACAGCAAGCAAACATACATGTAGATTTCAGTCACCAAAAGGAAGTAGTTTGATTACAAGATAATTTCCCGGAGGAAGATTGGGAGGAGTGTTCTCTACTCAAGCAATCTTTCTCCAAGAACAAGTGTTGAGTTTAGGGACCTAGGTGATAGATTAAGGAGTGCTCTCAACTTACAAAATATCACTCAAAGTCTAAACTAAGGTCTGCAAGAAGAGAAGCAAAAACTATTTATAGGTACAACAAAAGAAAGGCTTGAAAGCCTAAAATCCGTATGGGTCTGATGTCTGGCGGCATGCCGCCCCGTAAGAGATGGCTCTAGCGGTATGCCGCTACATTCGCTTGGAGTGTTGCAATTTAATTAAATTTGCCGCTCCGAAGAGTGCTGCTCTGGCGGCATGCCGCCAGGTACCATTCTTCCCATATCTTTGTCCTCGTGAAGAGTTACGTGCACAGCCTTGGGGTGAACTTGGATACACTCTTTCCCTCTCAATTTGTCTTCAAACCATACGGACAAACCTCCTGCTTTGCTCCGTGTGATCGGACCTTGAGGTAACATACCTTGAATGTCAAGTTTGGCCTTCGAGGGGTCCGTGATCATATCACTGCTTCACTTTGATTCTTGGCGCCATCCACGTAAATTGTCCATTGATCTCCGTTCATATCAGGAAGAGGTAAGCAAGCTTCTTCTTCACTTTCTGACGGAGAAATCGGCTTCTGAACAAACGTGCATTCAGCAATGAAATCGGCCAGCGCCTGGCCTTTGATAGCGGGTCTGGACTGATATTGCAATCCATATTACTACAATTCGATGGCCCAAATGACCATTCGGCCAGACGATTCAGGTCTTCTGAAAATCCTTCTTAAAGGCTGGTCTGTCAGCACGACCACTGGATGAGCTTGGAAATACCTAGCAATCTTTCTAGCAGCTTGCAACAGAGCGAAAGCAATTTTTTCAATTTGAGAGTATCTCAGCTCAGCATCCTTCAAGATCCGGCTGATAAAATGAATCGGCCGATGTATGCCGTTTTCATCCCGAACCAAAACGGCACTGACTACCTCATCGGTTGCCCCCAAATAAAGAAAAAGGGTGTCCCCATTTTCGGGTCGAGTTAGCAACAATTCAGAAGACAGATACTTTTTTAAGTCATGAAAAGCCTTTTCACAATCGTCCTCCCATCCGAATCGTGCCTTCTTCCGAATGGCTTTGAAGAACGGGAGGCATTTCTCACCTTGCTTGGAGATGAATCGGCTCAAAGCAATTATTCTTCTTGTGAGTCGCTGAACCTCCTTCACACTCTTTGGCGAAACCATGTCCCTAATTACCTTCAGCTTGGCGGGATTAGGCTGAATTCCTTTTTTGCTGACAACATAACCAAGGAATTTCCCAGTTTGGAACGCAAACATGCATTTTTTGGGATTTAACTTCATTCCAAATTTTCGCATTATCCCAAATACTTCTTCAAGGTCTCGCAGATGCGCCTCAAAATTTCTGCTTTTCACCAGCATATCATTGACATACACCTCCAGATTTTTCCCGATTAACGGCTCAAAAATCTTATTGGTCGTTCTTTGAAATGTCGCTCCAGCATTCTTCAGACCAAACGGCATAGCCCGATAGCAATATGTGGCCTTCGGCGTGATGAAAGCCGTTTTCTCCTCGTCTTCAATCGCCATCGGTATTTGATGATATCCCGAATTGGCATCAAGCGAACTCAGATATTCATATCCAGCCGTCTGATCCACCAATTGCTCTATCCGTGGCAACGGATAACAATCCTTGAGGCATGCCTCATTCAGATCGGTGAAATCAATACACATCCTCCAATCCCCATTTGGCTTTCTCACTACCACTGGATTAGCTAACCATGGCGGATACTGAACCTCTCGGATGAAGTTAGCCTTTAACAGCTTGTCCACTTCTTTCTCAATTGCATCTGCTTTTTCTTTGGAGAAAGCTCGCCGTTTCTGTTGAACCAGCTTGGCATTCGGATAAACGTTCAATCGGTGCTCTGCCGTTTCCCTCGAAAGGCCCGGTATGTCCGTCGGGACCCAGGCGAATTCTCCTTTACACTTATTTAACAGAAACGAAAGCTGGTCACACTCTCCTTTGCTCAGCTTCTCGCTTATTAAGAAATGCTCAGTGGGCAGATCAGCCACTGACACTTGGGCCATTTTCTCCAATGGCTGAGTATGCTGCTCCTCATCATTTTCTAATGAATCGTCAGCTACGCAAACATAACGATCACAACAACCATCGACCATCGTTATGTAGCATTCGGCAGCTACCTTCTGATCTCCTCGGATTGTAACCACGCCATCCCATGAAGGGTATTTCATTTTCAAATGCCTTTGCGATATTACTACACCAAAAACATTTAAAAACGGACGCCCCAAAATCACATTGTATGGCAGGTTTAAATCCACCACCATAAATAGTTGTTGTTCCTTTCTCCGGGAGCTGTCTTCCACAAAAAAGATTGACAAAAAGGTTAGGCCTACAACAGGAATGGGAACACCATTTACCCCAATAATCGGCCGTCGGCAAGGCTTCAAGTCTGGCTTAGATCCTTGCAAACGGTTAAAAGTGTTGGAAGAAATGAGGTTCACAGCACTTCCGTTGTCCACCAGAGTTCGCCTGACTCCGCAATCGGCAATGATGGCTGTTACCACTAATGCTTCATTCTGTGGATATGTCACTCCGATCTCATCCTCTTCTGAAAATGTTATGGCCATTCGGTCCAACTCCGATAGACCTGCGTTTTCCACAACGGGATCATTCCGTTTTCTCTTCTCCCCAATCGGTACATCTTCCGATTCCACCTGCTGGGTTCCTCCCGCTATCAAATTGATCATGTGGAACTCATTGAGAGAGGTTGTCAACACCTACTTTCCTCTGCCTCCCTGGACACTGGTTCCGGCAGTGTTGGGATTTACGGCCATTTCTTTCCTGTTGTCGTTAGCTCGATCCTCCAGAGCTTTATTTCGAGCTTTGACCGCAAACTCACCCAAATAACCCTCTTCAATTAACTTTTCAATGGCCTTTTTCAAAGAGAAACAATCCTCCGTGTCATGTCCCTTTGCTTTATGGAACCGGCAGTAAGAATCTCTATGCGGTCCCAGAACGACGCCAGGTTTGCGTTTGGGATATTGAATCGGCAATCTCCGTTCTTCTATGATGGCAAAGATCTCCGCTACCGGCTTAGTTAGCTGCAACGTAGAGAAGTCCACAAGACGATCCGTCTGTCGGCCTCCAGCCGTTTGCTTCTTTTCTCCCTGTTTGCGGACAGCCGTTTCTTTCTTAAGAGGATCGGACTCCTCCCGTTTCTTCCGCAGGAAGTCTGCTTCTTCCATCCTTGCATATTTATCCACCTCAATCCGCAAGAGGTCCAGAGTCTTCGGTGTGCTCGCGATTAGAGCATTTTCCAACTCCCGATACCTGCAGTTTCTCCTCAAAGCCTCAGCTGCAAAGTTTGGCGCAACGTCGGGTAGAGTCGCCAACTCAGCATTAAATCTGGCAACATACACCGTTAAGGATTCCCCTGACTTTCGCACCATATCAAACAGAATCGCTGGAGACTTTTCCACAAGAATACAAGAACTAAATCGACTTGTGAAAACTTTTGCCAATTGCTCGAAACAATCGATAGATCCGGCTGGTAATTTCTCGAACCAAGTGTTGGCGATTCCTTTCAGAGTCATCACAAATATTTGGCACAGCGCCTCATCTTTTCTAGTAAAAAACTTAACATGTTTCTTTACTAAACTCACATGAACTGTTGGATCCGTCGTCCCCATGTAGGAATCGGTTGGCAATTTGACATGTCTGCTTACTCGATGCCTCCTAACCCGAAAGGTTAAAGGATTCTTTGGATCATCATCTTGCTCTTCACGAGCTGGTAGGGAGACAGAGCCTCTGGAAGCATTCCGATCAGCCCTTTCGCGATCTCTTTCAGATTGAGGCCGTTCCATTGATCTCTTTCGACCTCTTCTTCTCTCGGATCTTCCTTCTACTGACTGCCTCTGGCTCCTTCTTGGGCTATGCTGGATTGCCCGATTGTTGGCCTCTTCTATGTTGTCCAAGTATTCTTCCCCTCTAAGCGGATTTTCACTTTGACGGGGTGGCCGGGGTTCATTCGAAGGATTTCCCCGTTGAGCTGGCTGACTGACGTGCTGGTGCACAGATCTGACGGGCTGGAAAGCCAAGGATGGGGGCACTAAAGATGGTGTCACCACTGGTTGATCAGGGATCTGCTGAGGAATAAACTGCTGGTGGACAGGCGGAGGGATCCTTCCCATAAACGTTTGCATCATCATATCCATCCGTCGATGCAAGGCGGCAAACTCATGCATGACTGCTGGTGGGATGACTGCTGCCGTAGACGGTCCACGTTGTGGAGTGCTGGGAAGTAACGCTTCTGGAATTTCTGGGAAATTAAGTCGGCGAGCTGCAGCGTTCATTTCCACACGGGAAGATGAAAATTGAGGGGGTGGAGTTTCATGTTGACCAGCAGCACCACTGGTAGGTTGATTCGAGTGAAAGTTTGGATCGGATGCCATTTTTGGAAATAAAAACCCCCCAAAATATAGAGAAGGAAGAGCTTTGAATTTCAAGGTTTGCTCACTTAAAATTTCAAAAGCTCTCAATGAAAGCACCAAATGATAATCCCTGGAACGGGGTGAGGGGTTTTCTGTCAAATGGCACGCCGGAGTATGGTGGTTGAAGCCTCACAAGTGACCTGCAAAGCGCCGGAAGTGTTTTCCGGCGTAAAAGCTCCGATGCCAAAGTCAGTATTTTGATTTAGTATAGAGAAAGTGTATATGTTTTTTCTGTCTGTCCTTGAGCTGAAGAAGAACCTTCCTTTATGTACCTCCCTCTAGTCCTTATGCAGGGCTAGAGTGGTTAGATCTTCTGACATCCTTTCCCCTTTTTCCTCAGCAGGTGGTCTAAGAGTAGGAATTCATCATTGTAATGTAGAGTGAAGGCCTTTTTGGGGGAATAAAGTATTCCCCCTGTCTAGTTATTAGATGATGACTTGATGGGAGCAGGTTATCCTCCCTGCCAACTTTGACTAAATGTGTACTGACTATTGAGTATTATATAAATTATATCTGTGAGTGGAGCTTAATATCTGTGCCCAATCGGTATGATGCCGTTGGGGTAGAATCGGCAGGCTGCCGTTGTGTTGAATCGGCTGGATGCCGTTTGGTGGTATATTGACCAGGTCAATGCATATAACGGTGCCGATCCGTTTCCTCATGCTTTGGCGGATGGATCGGCCTCGTCCCGATTTGAGACAATCGGGCTAGACTTGTCCTTTGGTCACTTGTTCCTGTTGACTTGGTCAATCGGTCGCGATGCCGTTTTGACTGGTCAACAATACTTTGTGAAGGTACAAAATCCATTATGTCTTTCTGATAATTTTATGTATTATCACTACTCAAGTGTTTGTTTTGTGGATTATAATTAGAGTTACTACTCAACTGTTTGTTTTGCAGCGTTTACCCAAGTTTGTGAGTTATGCGATGAGAAACAGAAATCTATGTGGCATCCGACTCAAGGTTTTCTCATGGGTCAGTTATCAGGTATATACAGATCTAGGATTTGTTAAATTCCGTGTGACTGCTAGCTGTTATTGAAGCTTGTGGTGCTCTTATTAGTTTTTGTTGGGCATCCATTTCTCTCAAGTGCCTCAATGCTTAGGAGTGTACTGTTTTCTATCGGATGTCTCATGTTTTGGTGCATGACCTTTGTTAAGTTGAGTACTCAAAATGAATCTTGAGCAAATTAGCAAATTTGTACCTTTTTTCTTCTTGGTAGATAAGCATGGGCAGGAAGTGGAAGTGGAAGTGGAAGGAGATGATGACTTCAATAACTAGATATCTTGCAGCTTCCATGTAATCTTCAATTTTGTGTACTATCCGACTTTTAAGACATGTTTTAGTTTTCGTTGCAAGTCTCGTTTCTTTGGTTAGTTGCATGTACTATCCGACTATCAGACGTGTCCACTACAGCGGGTTAGCGATTCTTTTACAATCTGCTTATTGCTGCTAAACAAAGCTCAATGCGGTTCAAATGAGAGTGTGCTGAAGTGATGCTTTGTGATGCAATACCTCAATTGTGAATCAAAACACTATCGGCCTGATTTTCTTATTCAAACAGTCTAACATGTTTTTGACATTGTAGTCTATTGAAGCAAGTAGTATAGCACTGAACCTCAGAATTCAAGTTCCTTTTCCGCCATTAATACTCAATTCTCAGGTCATAATGTCCAAAATCAAAACGTTAGGTTATTAAAAAAAATAATGGTTTACATATGGTTGTTATTAAAAAATCAAATACATCGTACATGTGCCTATTAATCTTCAACTCTCTGAAAAAAAGAAAAGAATATAACTACTCACTAAGGTAATATTTTAAAATTCCTCAAATCAATAATAAACACACTCCACTTTCTTTTCTTCTTTTTTTGGAACGTACTCCACTTCTCTATGTCCCTAATCCACACACTTCTTTGTCATTTTTGCCGATTACTAATTCGGTAGACTATATAAAAAAAAAAAACTACTCCTATAATTTAAAATTTTACAGTGTTAATCCTACAATTTTTTGAAAATTGTAATTTAAATTTTTATAATAGTTTAAAAAATCAAATAAAAGAGTAAACAGTAGTAAGATTTTATGAAAATAGTCTAAACTTCATTTCTAGTAAGGCTACTAGATTGATCTATTGCGTCATTTAACTTTGTTTTATTGGTATGTAATCTAAACTTCATTAGTTGTGGATGAGTGTTTTGCTTGGTGTGATGTAGTTTTTATGGTTGTAATTTCAGGAGTAAAGAGAGGGTGTGGATTTTGTAGTAATGAGGTTACTCACCCGCACCAATGGAGTTCTGTAGGGCCCTAAACATTACACCCGCTGTTTTTCGAAATATGGTGATATAGATGGGGTTCTGGACGATTTGCTAACTTTGTTTTCTGCTTTGGTTTTATCTGATCCTTTGGAGTACCAAAAAAATGGTAGAAATGCTCGTCTTCATCTCTTACTCATCTTTTATTTCCTACCAAAAGAGTAGAAATGTGGATTTTTTGCAAATCTACTTTCTATTATTACTGCTCTTGGTGATTCGATCAGAAGCAGTGCATGTCTGTTTCTCTGGAATACATGCTTGTTCATCTTATATTTTGCAAATTGTTAGGTCACTGTCTTGCACACCCGGCTGCATGTTATAGAGCTCAAAAGATTATGAAGATTTGAAAAAAAATTACAATTGTAGGAAAACACAAGGCGAGTGAAGTCACGAAATGTATCAAAATGCAACTACTCAACTTTCACTCACTTACAATTATTTTGTAATAACCAAATTGCATCATCAATATCTTTGCAATTTGATTATCATGAATCAAGCTGTTTAGTACTTAAATGCTTTGTTTTGAATAAGGAAACTGTTACTAGACATTTACGGCTACACTCATATGTAACTTTCTATTTTTTTAATATAATCTCAATCTCTATAAACTAAGTAACCAATTTTGTTTTACACACTAATTAGATTTTATTTTCCGCGACAAATTTACGGTTGATAGACAGAACCTTATGAAACTGCAATATTTAAGACATGATCATGATTCATAAGATGTATTCAATTCC
Source organism: Viola odorata (assembly GCA_963691705.1). Lineage (NCBI taxonomy): Eukaryota > Viridiplantae > Streptophyta > Magnoliopsida > Malpighiales > Violaceae > Viola > Viola odorata. The sequence continues at coordinate 7,647,413 of OY829540.1, read as the reverse complement.
TAATTATAGTGAATAAACAACATCAATTGTAAATTGTGTCATAAGATCAACTGTTACATCTGAAATGGTTCAAATCAATTATCATCACAGTAATGTCATCCAAACTACCTCTTTTAACAGCAAGGTTCACAAGCTCCTTACAAGCAGCAGTTAGTCCTACGGAGTTAGGTCTCTTCTTGTAGCCGCTGTTTTCTTTAATGGGAGACTCCATCTTGATGTTTATGCGTTTCGCCAGTGAGATTCTTCTTGACTTGCTTGGAGGGCTTTCATTCTCGCATGCAAAACCCTCTCTGTTGCAGCTTTCCACATTCTTATAGCTTGGTGAATATCTCGGATCAGTTTGGTGCTTGACGAGCGAAACCCTTCGTAATTTTGATGAAGGGCTGACATTAACGTAGACACGATCATCGTCTTTGTCTCTCTGGATATCTGCTAGAGGTCTCGGTTTCTTATCAAGCATACATATTGCACTCACAATGTCAATAGCTTCTTGGTTACCGACCTGCAGTGCAAATGAAGAAATGTAATCAATGACCACATAAAGAACACAAGTTATTCATTTAGTTCAAAAGGCTGCATTAAGATTAAGCAGAATTGATGAAAAACTGTTAATCCGAACCTCGTCCCATAATCCATCGGAAGCTAAGACAAGAAATTCCATGTCAGGGCTTAGGTCCAAGATCCTTGTGTCAGGCTCAGCCATCACCCAGTCCTTCAGATGAGCATCACCAATGCTTCTAGAAACAGTAAGCACACCATGAACTCTCCACGCTCCTCGATGGATCTCAACGTATCCTCCCTGTATCAAACAGTCAACGAGTATCATTAGTCACTGTTCGCAGCCTTTCATTTGATTTAAAAAATGCAAGAGTCAATAGAGTACAAAGCATACATTATCCTCTATTCGTTTCCTTTCATCTTCTTGTTCTGCCCTATGATCAATTGTAAGTGTTTCAGCCAATCCTGCCCTACTAAGAACTGCCCTGCAATCTCCCAAGTTTGAGACAACAACCTCCTGGCCTTTAATCAAGGCTGTAACACAACAGGCGCCACTGACCAAACCCTGCATTATATTCATACAATTTAATTTAGCATTACCATGCACATTATAACAACAGATGACCACCAGTGGCAAGCCAGGTGAAGAAATTTGTATGACTTTTCCGATCTCACTTAGAGGACCTTCCCTTGCATTCCAACTTATTAATGGACACAGGTCGTAATGCAAACGAAATCCACAGAAATGAAATCATGATTGCTGAAAATCAATCTTTTGAATAGATCATCAAGAGCCACATCATGTGTCATGAAATCTGACAGCCGTCCTTAGATAAAACATACTACAACCTCAACAGAAACATCATAGCTAACATGATTATTTCTGAATTGAGGATCAGTGAGTAGAGTTTAGGCCTAGATGCGGATGGTAAATTCTACACTATGACCAGATGCCTTTTATAAGCAAAGGTTTCTAATTATGGATGGTCAATTATCCCAAGTCCATTGAATAAGCTTACATGCTGTGCATAACCAGAAATCACAATAATTAGAGTGGAATGAGCTGAATTCCAATTTCAAAGGGTACACATCAAATTATTAGAAGAAGGAACCCCATTGATTGGTAAAAACAATAGTAAGACTACATACCTGTTTCAAGAATTCTTCATCAGTTTTCAAATACCCAGATTTAACTGCTTCCTCTTTAGATGCATTTCCCTCACAATTCGACATCTTTTCTAGAATGTTGGTATGCAAATTCTCTGCAACAAACTCGACCGCCTTCTTCCCTCCATGCCCATCATAAACCCCAAAGAAACCCTGCACATTACAACCAAAACACACACACAAAAACCAATTATGAACCAAAATTTAACCCACCGAGATCAAGAAAAATGCCAGAGTTTCTTTTTTCAGACATACTCACTTCTTTTGAGTTCCCATGTAAGCAAGAAACAATCTTGTGACTATCTTCCATAAACTTCTTCTTCCCTTTAACAGCAGAAACCCCAACACCATTTCCGGTAAAGCAAACGGGATCGTTTCGTTGTGTTCTAAGCTCTTCAGCAGCATTGATTTCTTGCAAAACATTAGGGATTTCAATCATGGGTGGTCTCTTTCTCTTCAGAGAAGAAGAAACAAATTGTTCTTTGATGGGGTTTCTGTCAATTTCTGCCATTACAGCTGAGAAAGAACAGAGGAAGAGGCTGCAACGGCTATAAAGTTTGTCTTTTTGTGTTGTGGTGTGAAGAAGAGAGAGGGAGGAGACAAAAGAAGGAGTGAAAGTATGTATTTTTGGGATTTTTGGGTGGTGGGATCACTCAAAGTTTTAATAAACATGGAAATGGAATGGAGCTTTATTAGGGTTAGTAGGAGGACGAGAGGAGGATGGGTCAAAATTGAAACTCTTCTGAGCTGAGCCGTTAGGAGAAATTTGGTCAAAAGTTTGAATGCACATGTGTTATTTTTGGTTAGGAGTTGGAGGGAAATGCATGTACACGTGAGAATGCACATGCTACAAATTACACGCACTTACCATTTCTAGAGATGTACAAAATTGGGGTCTCATTTTTTAGTTAATAAAATAAATGGTACGCTTAAATATATTGATTTGATCTCTCATTTTATTTTGGGTCACATTTGACACTCGTACTTGAATGATCATTCACATTTGGTCCCTCATAATGACGTCGTCCAATACATTCCATTAAGTGTTTGACGTGGCATGACACGTCAGATGTAACGTATAATTTTGTTGACGTGTCATGACACCTCAACTCATCTTCTTGCTCTCGATCTGCTTCAATTTCTGGAAAAAAATTCTGGAACGATAACCCAATCCGGCACTTGCCAATCGAACTGCTGCAAAATCTCAATCGCAGCAGTCTTCTGCCCTTCCAGCCTCAAACTATTCAACGAATTCGCTAGATAAATTAGCAACTCGGATATCACTTCCCTAATGAGCTTCATACAACCATCAAAATCAGTATCCATACTCAACACGAATGCGTCATTTGAGATTGGTTGCACCAATTGCGCCATGGATATCTTATTAGCTGGGAGAAACACAATAGATGGAATCCCAGCTGACGCACAATATGTAGAAAGTGCAGCAGAGGTATCCCCTGTTGAAGCACAACCAACCCCAACTAAAGGTCGTTTCATTTTTCGCAACCTATTAACCTGACTAACCAAAACAGTCATACACAAATCCTTAAAACTTCCTGTATGAATAATCCCACAATGCTTAACCCATAAATCACTCATACCTAAGAATTCTTTACCATACCTTTCAGCGAAGTCCCGGCGGGCGTTGAATAGAACATACTTGGCGGAGAAGGGGTTGGGCGCGGAGGAGCGGTGGTGGCGGGCCTCGTCACGGATGTTCTCGTCGGCGAGTCGGCGGGGTTTGGTGGTGGAAAGGGAGGAGTCGTTGGTGCTGGTGTCATCGGCGGAGAAGCAGTGGACTAAGGTGGGAGAGCGGGGAAGTGTTTTTTAAGAGAAGGTTTTTGGTTTTGTGGTGGAGAGGAAGGGAGGAAGGGAGGAAGAGGAGTGTAGGAGAGAATAGGTAGCTGCCATGTCTGAAGAGCGAAGAGGAAGATGCGAGGCGGCGGGCGAGTGTTTTGGTGATGAGGAGCAAGTGGAGTATACAGATCGGTTAATAGCGAGTGGAGTGTTCAGAATTTTTTTCCAGAAATTCAATTCCAATTTTTTTCTAGAAATTGCAGCAGATGGAAAGGAAGAAAATGAGCTGATAGTGGCATGATATGTCAGCAAAATTATACGTGGCATCTGATGTGTCATGTCACATCGGACACTTAACGGAATGTATTAAACGACGTTACTATAAGGGACCAAATGTGAACGATTATTCGAGTGCGAATGTCAAATATGACCAAAAATAAAATGAAGGACCAAATCAATATACTTAAGTGAATACATATACCATTTATTTCATTAACCCTCTCATCTTTCACTTTTTCAGAAATACTACTATTTTTGCTTGTAACAAGCGGGATTTACAAAGGCATATTGGGTACTTGGTCAATTCAATTAATCTACGAGAAATTAATACATTATGAATTTGGTTCATGCTATAAATATTTCTTGTAATAAAAAAAAATTATATGTTGATAATTGAAATCATAATACTTAGTCTGATTTTAAATTAAATTATTAGGCGTTTTTGGGTAGTGATTACGCATGTTTATTTGCCAATCAATTTGAAGCAACTACTCTTTCAATGTTAGAAATATAAGGCATTTCTTCTTGCCATAGTGGTTAGGCTATTTCCAAGATTAGAATGCATTAATATTTTGTTGATGAAAACTTTTTAGGTCATTGTATGTATCCTTAAGCATATTTAAGAGTGATAACGTTAAATTACTCGTACCTATTTATATAATCGGTAAAAACTATAGCACTCTACAATTACTCAACTTAATCCATTGAGTTAATGAAATAAATGGTACATGCACTCGCGTAAGTGTATTGATTTAGTTCCTCATCTCATTTTCGGTCACATTTGACACTCGCACTCGAATGATCGTTCACATTTGGACCTTCATAGTAACGTCGTCCAACGCATTTCGTTAAGTGTCCGACGTGGCATGGCACGTCAGATGCCACGTGTAATTTTGCTGACATGGCATGGAGATAACATTTGACCCGAATAAAACGAGTTTGGGAGCTCGTTTACCCGTCTTCTTCCTTCAAAGCTTTAGCTTCACCGGAGCTTCCATTCTTCAGATCTTCATAGCTCCGGCTCTGTTTCTTCGCCACCTTCATTGCCATCAAGACCATCGCCGTCACCGTCGCCATAGAAGCGAGGGCGAGGACTCGTCGCCACCGTCTTCGTTGTTCTCGTGTCTAATGTCCATTCATGGTCCAGATCCAGCACCGCACCGACAAATTCGGTGTCCCCACCCCAACCGATCAGGTCTTCATGGCCACCAACATGCTTGAAGCTTCTCTCATGGGTAAAAACAAGAACCGCCATTGTTCTACCTTCCTCCTTCCTTGGTGGATGGCGATTGAAGAAATTTAGATTCATATTTTAGAAACTTAGATCTAATAAAGCAAAATGTATGAATTTTAAAAAACACCAAATTGTGGCTGAAATTGGACAAATGGTAAGATCCTAATAACTCTTCTCACAGAATCGTCGACAAATTCAACTTACTTTGATGGGGCCTCAACAATGATGGCAGTAAAAGCTTCGTCGTAGATGGAGTAGTTGAGGAGGTTGACTACGTTGTGGATGGTGAAGGCAACAATGATGAATAGATTGGGGTTGATGGGGTTATGTTGATGGTTGCTGGTCGTTAATGGTGTTTGGGTGTTGATTGCATGAGTGGTGCTGAGGATGGTGGTTGTCAAATGGGTAAACGGGTTCTCAAATCCGTTTTATTCGGGCCAAATGTTATCTCCATTGATGTGCAGTAAAATTACACGTGGCATCTGACGTGTCATGTCACGCCAGACACTTAATGGAATGTGTTAGAAGACGTCACTATGAGGGTCCAAATGTGAACGATCATTCGAGTGCGAGTGTCAAATGTGACCAAAAAAAAGATAAATGGCCAAATCAATATATTTAAGCGAGTACAGGTGCCATTTATTTCATTAACCCTAAATCATTAACAAACAACACAATCACACACCAAAAGGAATGGACCTTTTTATGACCAGGCAACACAACTACAAATTCAACCACTCCTCCTCATATATGGGATACTACATGACGTTGGCATGAATATTTACTTATTTATTTCTAATAATAGTAATTTAGTTGGTCAAAGTAACTCTTCTCGAATTAATTTTGTTTTTCTTTAGTCAGTGACACACTACTATCTGTCCATATGATTCGCTCAAACGAACGACTTCCATATATAATTATGTCAATTTTTGAATCAATCAAAGATACTAGACAATTAAATGCATCAAAGTGTATTTTAAAATTGTTGATTTTTCATTTTTAAATTTGAATACTCGAAGCCCAGCCCTAAATCAGATAAGCAGTTTGAATATAGGCCCAGGAACAGGCCCAAGGTAAGAACTGAAAATATTAGGCCCGAGTAAATCTGGAAACGATGACTAAAACGGTGTCGTGCACAGGATTTGTACCGGTCTACGTGTCATGATTTTGGCTTCACCTTCCAGAAGAAGAATCTCCCTTTTCCCGCACCAGTGGCTTTCGTTTCATCCACTGCACCACACACGATGCTCCTCTCCGCCATCAAACTCCAAACTCCACTCTCCCCCCCCGCCGCCGCAACCACTACCAACGCCGCCACCAACCTCCTCTTCTCCTCCACTGCTTTCCATAAACCACCCCACACCGGAACCAAACCACTCCTCCTCACCACCACCACCACCACCAATGCCTCCTCCTCCTCTCCTCCCATTGAAAACACTCTCCACCACGTGAGAGAGACACTCCCCGGTCCCAAACCAGAAGCTGAACCATCAGAAATATCTTCCGCTTCGGCAGTTGTTTCCGCCATTCGCGGATGCTCCACCTCACCTGTTGACTTCTCTCAAACAATCGAAGATAACGGCAACCATAAACTAATTTTACCGAGCCCGGATTTTCAACGACTCTGCGTTCAACAGTTGGACCTCTTCCGGAGAATCGTCCATCCTGATGCCGTCCTCTCCGTAAGTAAAACTCAGCAAAAATTAGTAAAAGTTTAGTCGCGCGAGCTTAATTATCTTTTAATGCGCTCTGCTTAATTTTTTCATGCAGGTTTATGTGAGGCCGGCAGGCAGTTACGTGATGGACCGGTTAGAGCTGCGTAGGGTGACGTCGTATCCCTGCGTGGACGTAAACTCATCTGACATTGTGATACTGGTTGGAAATTTTAGTGTCCCGACTGGATTGCGCTCTGCTGAAGCTTCGCTTTGCAATCAACAAGTATGTTCTTTGAGTGTTATTTGTGTGATCTGCTCTACTTACGTGTTTAGGGAACAATTAGACCTGAATGTGTTTTCTTCTTTGATTTTGATGAAGTGTAGGTAGAGATTGTGCCTGAGAACAGTGCGATTGTGTTTCCAATGGTGAAGCACCCGTTTGTTGTTGGGTTTTTGGTAGCTGAGTTACCCAAAATGGAATTAGAGCGGTTGCGTATGAATGGGCACACGGAGGAGCGGGATTTGATGCAGTTTCCGTCTCCAGGGGAAACTCATGCTTTGTCATATGGTAAACCATGGGGGATTCAGAATAATGATGAGCCTGTGTCGTATAACCTGAGTGCTGACCAGAGATCGAATGCTATTAATATATCTCTCACACTGGCTATGGCATATGTTATGGACCAGGTAGCTTATGTTTAGATTTTCTTTTTGTTTTAGGGAATGAAGAGTGTGGAACTTCATTGCATTACGATTTTGTCGTTTCACAGAAAGTTATCTTTTTTGTTGCTTCAATGCTTGTACTGCCGCTTATTGTGTTTGCTGGTTCTAGGGAATAAACTCTAGTTTTGTTGGAGGTGGGCTATTATAATTTCATGCATTTGAATGACTCCCCCATTAGGAGGAACATTAGAGAGTCCTTTTTTTAATTTAAATTTGTAGTTTCTGGAGAAAAGATGCTGTACAGTTAGTTTTTCCCTACCTTGTGCCATTATGCCCATTTCAAAAAGAAGAAAAAAAATGCCCATTTGGATTTGGTTGTTCTTGTTTCTTTGAACATTATCTTGTTACTTCATTGATTTATGTTTTGTGTCCCTGTGTTGATTGCTGGAGTTTGTGTCCCTGTGTTGTGATCTCATCTAGCTTTGCATTTCCTGCTTGTCTTGTTTACAGAAATCAATTCTATTCCAGCAATCTTCATGGCAGAATAACATCCGAATGAGTAATTTAGTGGAGCAGGTAAGTTGTTTTAGGAGATATCATTGCAGTTTGGTTCACACAATTGTTTATTAGCATTAATGCTTTCTTTTGGTCAAATTCTATGTCAGATTCGTGGTCCCCTCTCCAGCATCCGAACTTTAAGTAAAATGCTATCCATTCACTCAAAGAGAAGTGAGGTATTCTTCTATTACATGGATAATCTTTTTTTTCTTGGAACAATATTACTTTTACAGTAGCTAAACTTATATTCATGCATGGATAGCTGTGTTCTTTCAGATTTTGTATGACATAGTTGAAGACATAATGGTACAAGGTGATCGTATCCGGGACACCCTTCAAGAACTCCAGGAGGCTGTTTATTTGACAAAGGCATATTCTCTGTTTTACTCCTACATAGTTTGCATCACGTATGCACACATTTTTTATTTTTTTAGCATTTTCCAGGATTTGTTTTGAAATTTCCCATTCAGCTTCTAGTTTTAGTTTTTTGCCATTTAGTTGCTGTAGTTGGCCTGTGAATATCTTAGTCTATTGCTATGAGTCGTCTCTCACTGTCACTGTCCATTTTTGTTGGAGAAGTGTATTAATCTCTTCATGATTGTGATTTTTTCAGGAAAATATAGTGCGCTATAATGAAGATGCATTAAAGAAAATTAATACTTCCACTCGTACCTATCCTGAATCAGTAAGGTCTCAACTACCAGATAACTTTCCAAGACACAATGGTCATGAGTTGCAAGATTCTGGTGAAGCTCTTTTTCTAGATACTGCATCCAAGGACATAGAGATGCCCATGCCACCATTGGCCCTTGCACCCCTAAAACAGCATGGAATAAGGTAGGTTTTGTCTTGCCTAAATCCTTTAGATAGGGTGACTGTGTTCTTTGGGCTTGAATGGGTCTCAATGTTGGAACCTTAACAACTGCAATGCTGGACACCGTCTTGATAGCTAATGCTAACACAATTAGTTGTTGATTGGGTTCATTTCTTGTTAGGACTGTATGAACAGTTGCTATCTGACTCCATCTGTCCAAAATCAGGATTGAAAGGTATACTGTGTGATGGAGCAAAACTATGAATAGACTATCAATTGACTTTTCTATAATATTTCTCATGAAATTAAATGTCTTGTCTTTTTCCCCTAACATGAATGGATCTGTAGCAATTTTGTTGTCTTCATCACTCCATCTGAGTGTACAAGTGGTCACTTTAAGTATGACTCATTTAAAACTTTTCAGCTTCTCTACGTCCTTTTATCGATAACATGTAAGGCAATTAATTTTTAAGGTTCTTTTGTGTCTATAAATTGTAAAGTCCCATTGCTTATGCTTGTAATGTGTCAGGAAGACCGAGTGATGCTTCTGAAGTGCTGTTGGATTTGGTGGAGGCAGTGAGACCTCTTGCCAATAAGCAGCAACGTATCCTAGAGTTCAGTAAACTCTCTCAATCTTTGCAAGTTGCGATAGAAGAGCCATCGTTACGCCAGGCTTTGAGCAATTTAATTGAGGGTGCCTTATTGCGTACACATGTTGGGGGCAAGGTTGAAATTATGACCACTGGAGCACCTGGTGGTGGTGCCCTTGTAATTATTGATGATGATGGCCCTGATATGCACTATATGGTAAGTATGGCAATGCTTTTACTTTGTAACTAGCTTTGATGTGTTTGAAGTGGTGGTCGTTGAATCTGTTAATTTTCCCTATCGTTGGTTGTTGCTCTGTGTTTTTCTCTCTCTTGTGGATCAGATTTGAAGTGCTTGTTGGTGAAAATTTGCCTGCAGACCCAGACGCACTCACTCACCCCATTTGGAGCAGTGCTTTCCTCAGAGAACATGGTTGAAGACAATATGACATGGAATTTTGTTGCTGGGCTGACTGTTGCTCGTGAGATACTTGAGAGTTATGGCTGTGTTGTCCGTGTGATATCACCTCGGATCGCAGGTGCAGCCCTCGGATCTGGTGGAACCCGGGTAGAACTCTGGCTCCCTTCTCTTGTTGCAGTATCTGATTCAAATGGTTTAGTCCACGAGGCATAGCAATGGAGTTGTACTACCGTGGTAGCCTCCCATCTACAAAATCGGACAGAATGTCATGAACAAGGATGGTGCTATAGCGATCAGGAGAATTTGTTGTATTCTTATTGCTGATACGCGTAGTACCGGAAGGAGCTGTAGGATTCACTGGAAGCCCCTTTTTGTATTCTTATCTTGAACTGTAAGTAGAAGAAAATAGCGATGAAGCAAAGTGTGATGCTAAGGTTGAATTCCATTGTTGTGCTCTTTATGCATAGCTAGTAGGCTTGTAAATTGTAAAAATCCTACTTGACTTCGATTGACGCTCCATTTACAGCGTATGCACGTGTATATAATATTATTATTTCAATCATTATTTTGCTCCCAACAAAATAATGATAATTTTACATTTTAATTTCTCAAGTTTAAACTTATTCATATAAAGACTGTATGTGAAACTGAAAATGTTCAAATGGGTTTTATTTCAATATGGTTATAATTCTTTAGTATTTTCTTGAGAATAATTTCTTTACTTACACATTAAAAACAAGAGACAAACATAAAATTGGCACTTGTATTGATTGAGACATTTGACACTTGCATTTGTAAAACGATTTAAAAGGCATCTACACAACATATGATATATTTGGCACCTCTCACTAACACCATTGGTTGTCTACCGTTAAATGCTGATGTGACATGCCACGTGAACTGACACGTCATCATGTGGCATGTCACGTCAGCACATGTTAATTAAATTTTTTTCCCTTTTTCTTTCTTTCTTTTTTCTTTTTTCTTTTTCCTTTCTCTTCTTCTTCCTCTCTTCTTCTTCAACAATCCACATTAATTCAAACCCTTACCTAGATTTCAATTTCAATCTGCACTCAATCCGAATTCATCTCACCCTTTCCCTCATTCAATCCAATCCCTGTCAAATTAAGTCCAATTTCTTACCAAATCCGATTAAATCCATCCCTCTCAATCTCTGCCAAATTCCAATTTCAATTTCAAAAGCTCCCTCATCCGATCCTCCTCCCCTCAATTCCAATTCTAATTTTTCGACCACATCTCAACCCGATATGCTCTCGCCCGATCTCCTCCACTAAGTCGTCTCTGTCACAGCTGCCCTCAAACCCTACCAACGCCACCAGCCTTGCCACAACCCGCAACCGCCGGCCACCAACCACATCACCAAAACCATCCTCTGCCGAATCGCCACCAATCACCAAAATCAACAACCTATCACCACTCAATTAAACCTCTGACCATCACAACCACCGCACCCTCAATCCAATCCAGCCACCCATCGCCGCCAAACCAACAAGCCGCCGACCACCAACATCAACCACTGTCAACACCGAAGTCCAACCACCCACCAAAATCAACCCGCAACCAAACAGGCACTATACGCTCCACCCAACGCCACCAGTCCAGCCACCCATTGCCTAGCCGCCAACCAATTGATTCAAACCAGAAAAGAAGAAAGGAAGAGGAGAGGAGTGTGCGGTTAAGAAAAGAAGAAAGGAAAGAAATACTTTTTTTGAAGGGAAAAGGAAAGAAATACTTGAAAAAGAAAGAAAAAAAAAAGAAAAAAGGAAAAACTAATTAATATGTGCTGACGTGGCATGCCACGTCATCAATATGATGATGTATCAGTCGACGTGGCATGCCACATCATCATTTAACGGTGGACGACCAACGGTGTTAGTGGGAGGTACCAAATGTGTCATATGTTTCAAACGCAGCTGCCTTTTAAATCGTTTTACAAATACAGGTGCCAAATATCTCGATCAATATAAGTAGAGGTGCCAATTTTGTATTTATCCCTTAAAAACAAACAAGCACACAATAATAATAATAATAATTTAAAAAAGAGAGAGAAAATAATATTAATTGGGCTGACTTAATTAACTTGTTTTGTATGACGGGTCACCAAAAATGGATAGAGGGAACTTTATATAGGCGTTCGGGCGATAGACTCCGCAGATTCTCAACTCAAACCCTTTCTTCTCCGTCCCTCCACACAGACACAACCGCCATACTACAAAACCCTAATAAATCAGCTCTCACACTCATCATTTCTCGACTAATTTAAGCCATCATGGATCAGGAGATTGAAAGAACTCAAGAGGAGCGGCGTCGAATGGAGCAAGATTTGGCGTCCCTCACCGCTCTCACTTACGATCGCGACTTGTACGGAGGTACTGACCGTGAAGGGTTCGTCGACTCCATCCCTGTCAATGATGACGAAGAGCCTGATGCGGGTATGGACAACGAGGTCGCCAGGAAGCTCGCTTCGTATACCGCGCCCAAGTCGCTGACCATGCCGCGTGGTGAAGGGGAAACTGGAGAGGATAGTGAACTGAATGGTTTTAGGAGACCCTCCAGGATTATTGATCGGGAAGATGATTATAGGCAGAGGAGATTGAATCGTATGCTTTCACCTCCACGGCATGATGCGTTTGGGGCAGGCGGAGAGAAGACGCCGGCAGCAGGAGACAGGAGTTATGCCGATGTGATGCGGGAGGAGGCCCTGAAGAAAGAGAGAGAGGAAACTCTACGCCTGGTGGCGAAGAAGAAGAAAGAACAGGAAGAAGAAGCTGCGGCTGCTAAGGAAAATGGTGGAAAGGAGGTAGCAGGGGGGGGTAAGAGGAGGAATAGGTGGGATCAGTCGCAGGAAGCTGGTGGTGATGGTGCAGCCAAGAAGGCCAAAACTGGGTCGGATTGGGATATGCCAGATACAACGCCTGGGACTGGTAGTGGGAGATGGGATGCTACTCCTACGCCGGGGAGGGTGGGAGATGCCACACCAGGAATTGGGAGGAGAAATCGGTGGGATGAGACACCTACTCCTGGGAGGCAGGTCGATTCTGATGCAACACCAGTTGGTGGAGTTACACCCGGTGCTACGCCTGCTGGTGTTACTTGGGACGCCACTCCAAAAGGCTTGGCCACTCCTACCCCAAAAAAGCAGAGGTCTAGGTGGGATGAGACTCCGGCAACAATGGGGAGTGCTACTCCGATGGCCGGTGCTACGCCTGTTGCGGGGAGCTATACACCGGGGGTTACACCTATTGGTGGGCTTGAACTTGCTACACCTACTCCGTCAAAAGTCAGTATGTTAGGGGCAATGACGCCTGAACAGTATAATCTGCTGAGGTGGGAGAAGGATATTGAAGAGAGGAATAGGCCTTTGACTGATGAGGAGTTGGATTCTATGTTTCCTCAGGATGGTTATAAGATTTTGGATCCTCCAGCATCTTATGTTCCTATTAGGACACCTGCAAGGAAGTTGTTGGCAACGCCTACGCCGCTGGGAACTCCGGGGTATATTATTCCTGAGGAGAATAGAGGGCAGCAGTTTGATGTGCCTAAAGAAGCTCCTGGTGGGCTTCCATTCATGAAGCCTGAGGATTATCAGTATTTTGGGGCCTTGTTGAACGAGGAAGATGAGGAGGAGCTGTCCCCGGAGGAGCAGAAGGAGAGAAAGATTATGAAGCTGCTGTTGAAGGTGAAGAATGGAACACCTCCTCAGAGGAAGACTGCTTTGAGGCAATTGACTGATAAGGCAAGGGAGTTTGGTGCTGGACCGTTGTTCAACCGCATTCTGCCGCTGCTTATGCAGCCCACCTTGGAGGATCAAGAGAGGCATCTTTTGGTTAAGGTAATTGATAGGGTTTTGTACAAATTGGATGAGTTGGTTAGACCTTTTGTGCACAAGATTCTTGTTGTGATTGAACCACTGTTGATTGATGAGGACTATTATGCTCGTGTGGAAGGCAGAGAAATTATTTCTAATTTGAGTAAAGCAGCTGGTTTGGCTACTATGATTGCTGCTATGCGTCCAGATATTGATAATATTGATGAGTATGTTAGGAACACAACTGCTAGAGCTTTTAGTGTTGTTGCTTCTGCCCTTGGGATTCCTGCACTGCTGCCTTTTCTGAAGGCTGTCTGTCAGAGTAAGAAGTCATGGCAAGCCCGTCACACTGGTATCAAGATTGTTCAGCAGATTGCCATTCTGATTGGTTGTGCTGTCCTTCCTCATTTGAGGTCTCTTGTGGAAATCATAGAGCACGGTCTTAATGATGAGAATCAGAAGGTGAGAACTATCACTGCTTTGTCCTTGGCTGCTCTTGCTGAGGCTGCTGCACCATATGGTATTGAAAGCTTTGACTCTGTCCTGAAGCCATTGTGGAAGGGTATTAGGTCACACCGTGGCAAGGTTTTGGCTGCCTTCTTGAAAGCTATTGGCTTTATTATTCCTCTCATGGATGCTATGTATGCCAGCTACTATACCAAGGAAGTTATGTTTATTCTCATACGTGAGTTTCAGTCTCCTGATGAAGAAATGAAGAAAATTGTTTTAAAAGTGGTCAAGCAATGTGTGAGCACTGAGGGTGTTGAAGCTGAATATATCCGCACTGATATCCTTCCCGAGTTCTTCAGAAACTTTTGGGTGAGAAGGATGGCCTTGGATAGGAGAAATTATAAGCAGCTTGTGGAGACAACCGTAGAGATTGCTAACAAGGTTGGCGTGAAAGATATAGTTGGTAGAATTGTGGAGGATTTAAAAGATGAAAGTGAGCCATACAGACGTATGGTTATGGAAACAATCGAGAAAGTGGTCGCAAACTTGGGTGCTTCTGACATTGATGCAAGATTGGAAGAGCTTTTGATTGATGGTATTCTTTATGCTTTCCAAGAACAGACTAGTGATGATGCCAATGTGATGCTTAACGGTTTTGGTGCTGTTGTGAATGCTCTTGGGCAGAGGGTGAAACCTTACCTTCCCCAGATTTGTGGTACTATAAAGTGGCGTTTGAATAACAAGAGTGCCAAGGTAAGACAACAGGCAGCTGATCTTATTTCTAGGATTGCTGTTATTATGAAACAGTGCCAGGAGGAGCAACTTATGGGTCATCTTGGTGTGGTATTGTATGAGTATTTGGGAGAAGAGTATCCTGAAGTTCTTGGATCAATTCTGGGAGCACTCAAGGCAATTGTTAATGTCATTGGTATGACAAAAATGACTCCTCCAATCAAGGATCTTCTCCCCAGGTTGACACCAATATTGAAGAATAGGCATGAGAAAGTCCAGGAAAACTGTATTGATCTTGTTGGCCGTATTGCTGATCGTGGAGCTGAGTTTGTGCCAGCTAGGGAGTGGATGAGGATTTGCTTTGAGCTCCTTGAGATGCTTAAGGCTCACAAGAAGGGAATCCGTCGAGCTACAGTAAACACTTTTGGTTATATTGCTAAAGCTATTGGCCCTCAAGATGTTCTGGCAACCCTGTTAAACAATCTTAAGGTCCAGGAACGCCAGAACCGTGTTTGCACTACTGTTGCAATTGCTATAGTTGCAGAGACCTGCTCTCCTTTTACTGTCCTTCCTGCCCTGATGAATGAATACCGTGTGCCTGAGCTTAATGTGCAAAACGGTGTGTTGAAATCTCTCTCTTTCCTGTTTGAGTACATTGGTGAAATGGGTAAAGACTACATCTATGCAGTGACTCCTTTACTTGAGGACGCCCTCATGGACAGAGATTTAGTTCATAGGCAGACTGCAGCTTCTGCTGTCAAGCACATGGCCTTAGGGGTAGCTGGATTGGGTTGTGAGGATGCGCTAGTCCATCTACTTAACTATGTATGGCCAAACATATTTGAGACCTCACCTCACGTAATAAATGCAGTTATGGAGGCCATTGAAGGAATGAGGGTGGCTTTGGGTGCTGCCGTTGTATTGAATTACTGTCTCCAAGGGCTGTTTCATCCTGCCCGGAAGGTCAGGGAAGTGTATTGGAAGATCTACAACTCATTGTATATCGGAGCCCAAGATGCTCTTGTTGCAGCGTATCCTGTGTTGCACGATGAGCATAACAACGTATATAGTAGGCCTGAGTTGTCAATGTTCGTGTGATGTGCACATCAAGCCTTGTCCTCTTCTGGCATATGTAGGCATTCATTTACTTGTGTTAGCTTAAGTATTCTGCTTATAGCTTTTAGTATGTGCTTCTTATGGATTCACTTAGTTTTGGTGTGTAATAAACTATGGGGCACTTTCCTGTATGGTATGTTCTGTGTCCTTATCTACTAGAACCTACTTCTTTTGGTCTTCGAATTGCTGAGAACTTCATATGAACTGATTAAAGCACTAGTAACATATATTGGTGGAACTTTATTTTGTCATTTACTCTTGTTGATTGCTCTATTTTGTTGTAGTTATTTGGAGTATAGACTATATTGACTGCTTTGTTGATTGCTGTGACAAGGGATGGTGTTCATGAGCCTATTTCTGGATTATGTTGATGTTGAAGATGCGAGGTTGGTTGCTGATAGTTCAGGAGAGGTAGACGATGTGCTTGCTAACTAACTATCTAGGTAAGGTAGTAATCAGAAGAATGCTCAAAACTTGCAAAGAAAGGTGTTAGTAAACCTTTACATGCTCTGCCTTAACTGTTTGGTTTGGAAATTGATTATGTTCGCCTCTCTCGTCAGTTTGCATTCTTCTCACTGTTGTCGGCACTGTGTCTGCTGTTCTTCTGACCAATGAAACCGCAGAAGAGGTGGAATCTCATTTGCTACAAGGTTTATCTTCTTGTGTTTTACTGCTTTGTGGTACTTTGTCAGGAATAAGCTCTAGTTTTACTCTTCTTTTTGTATGATGTAGCGTATTTGAATTTTATGCATTAGGGTGACTTCCTCTTCCTCATTGGTGGGGTGGGCAGCCATTTTCCAAGCTTATGATAATGAGAGAGGTATGGGAAATGAGACAGAGAGTCCTATCTTTCACCATCAACACCCATCTGCCCTTCTCACCTATCCCACAAGCCAAGTCAACCATACCTAATTCTCTCTATCACCAAGTCGGCATTCAAAATCTCATTACCATGATAATGGCCCTAAATTTTGCCACTTGTTATGGGGAAATGAGATGTTTCTTCTGCTCAAAACTAAACATATGAGATCATCTTTGGGGGGGTTTCCTTTTCATGGATGTGGGCTGTGTACCTAATAATAGTTTCCTTGATTGCGGCATTTATATACCATACTTCGGCAGAAATTTCTGTGAGTAGACTAGTTTATGGTGGAAAGAAAAGATCATCTCAATACGGAAAAGATTTCCAAGAGTAGACTTGCCGCTAGAAACCATCTCGTCTTACTTATAAAACCGTTGATTAATGGTTGCTGTTAGCTAATTCCACCTAACGATTAACCGACGCCATATCTAAATGGGTGAGACAATTGCAAATTTGCATTGTTACTTATTTCGTTTCCTGTCTTTTGTATCATTAACTTTTCAGACAAGAAATTAATTTCGTTTGAAAGTGGGGATTCTAATGGTAGCTCCCTTTATATGGTTTTGTATTTGTATTGTCAAAATAAGTAAGAGCAAGCAAATAAAATGAAGTTGCAAAATTATTCCAGTGACTTGGCCACGTGTGCACATCTTGCTAATTCTTCACTGGTCAGGCAGTTCAGGCAGTTCCGGCAACAATCAATCATGGCTCTATCCTGGCTTCCACGCCGTAGCTTTAACGCGGTCAACTGTCAATGCCCTCTCCGTAATTTTTTTGCTTTTTTTCTGAGAAAAAGAAATTATCAAATACTACATAATTAGTATAAAAGAGTTGCATACCTTTGTCCGTTAAAAAAGAGAAAATGTTAATTTCATATAGACTATAGAGCCTTTGTGATATTTGGTTACTTACCTCAGGTTGCAAGTTGCAACTGAATTGTCTCGTTGGGTTGGAAAGTGGAAACGCACTTCTATGATCTGTCAAATTAGTTCTCTATTCGGTCGGTTTTGTTCTAACATAATTGGAAGTTTGATTTTTTGAAATTTCAAAATATTTTTAAATACTAGTAAAAATTAAGTTTGGAAAGTTTTACAAAAATTTGTTTACTTTTAATAAAAAATTTAAGTTCGAGTCCTCACAATTAAAAAAATAATGTTCGAATAAAATTATACCCGAAAAAAAAAATCCACTTTGGAACCTTACGTTTGTGAGAAATTAGGCTCAGGTCCACAGTGCAACTTAGTTTGAAACTGCCGAACTTTAACTTGAAAAAGTCTGCCCCGTATGATACTCTCTCTTTTTTTAGCCTTTTTTTTAATAAAAAAAGTTGTTATATTACGATTACAATATGGGTTAAGTCATTTTTTGGCACCTGCACTTGATTTGACTGACTCATTTGGCACCTCCTTCGGTCAAACGGTTTAAAAGGCACCTCCACTTGAACGAAATGACTCATTTGGCACCTGCTCGTA
Organism: Viola odorata; assembly: GCA_963691705.1. NCBI lineage: Eukaryota > Viridiplantae > Streptophyta > Magnoliopsida > Malpighiales > Violaceae > Viola > Viola odorata. Next base: position 7,629,279 of record OY829540.1, on the reverse strand, counting down.
ACTCCGTCCATCCTCGTCCGTTAACCGCTGACGTGTCACGCCACGTGGCACGCCACGTCACTGACGTGCTGACGTGTCGTGACACGTCAGCGAATCCAACCCGAATCAAGTCGCAAACGGGTCTGAAACGGGTAAAAAATCCGGATGACAAAACGACGCGTCGTCTATGGGTATGACAAGCTGCACTTGCACTTGCACTTGAGAGACACGTCGTTTAGAACCTTTAGTGAGATACATGTAGTTCGTTGCTTTAGTGGGAGACACGTAGTCCGTTGCATTAGTGGGTGACGCGTCGTCCGTTGGAATGTACTAATTGTTTTCCCGTGGTTCATCTGATCCAATTTGAAATCAGATCCAAATTGAGGAAATGCCCGTTCTTCCCTATCCTTTACCAAACCCTAATTCTCTTATGTGAAATCAACATCCCTCCTGCGAATCAAAATCGCAATCAACCTTTCTCCCTCTCGCGAATCAAAATCGACCCATATTTTCCCATCTCCAAACCCTTTACTCCTTCGCTCGTCTGATGAAATCGTTCGGCCATTCTTAATCCAGAAATCAACCTTTCTCCTTCTCGGGAATCTTAATCAACCATTCTCCTCCTCGATATTAATCAGGTTTGTGCTTATTATTCCCTTTTATTATAGTGTTTAATTGATTATTGCAATTTTGTTATGTAATTAGGGTTTGCCAAAATACTTAACAAAGGCAACAATAAATTCCAGCCCTACAAGCATCATCTCAAATACAACAGAAATGTGGAATATTAGCCAATGCACACACGGTATGCCTAATTTTATCAAAGCCTACCTATTCACCAAAATACTCAAACCACGGCAGCATCATCATAATTCATCATCCAGCGCATCAAAATTCATCATATGCATATTAAATAATAATGACAAAATTTATAAATAAGAAAACAAACCCTAATTAGAATAATATATTGAATCTGTAATAGAAACAAAATAATAACCACAAACCTGATTATATATCGAAGAGAATGGTTGAGCGTGTAGATTTCGTTTGCCAAAAACAGAGAGTTCGTGGGAGGGAGGATAATGAATCGAGCGGGAGGAGCGAGAGGGAAAGGGAAATCGCCAGCTGGAGGGAAAGGGAAACAACACTGATTTCGGTGAGCGGATTAAGAATGGCCGAACGATTTCGTCAGACGAGCGAGGGAGATGGGAAAATATGGGTCGATTTTGATTCGCGAGAGGGAGAAAGGTTTCTGCGATTTTGATTCGCAGGAGGGATGTTGATTTCACCTAAGAGAATTAGGGTTTGGTAAAGGATAGGGAAGAACGGGTTTGGGGAAAATTTTGGATCTGATTTCAAATTGGATCAGATGAACCACGGGAAAACAATTAGTACATTCCAACGGACGACGCGTCACCCACTAATGCAACGGACTACGTGTCTCCCACTAAAGCAACGAACTACATGATATGATCCCGGACCCTTCCAACACCATTATCGACACTCAAGATGCATACCCTCGATGTCCGATCACACGAAGCAAAGCAAGAGGTTTGTCCTTATGGTTGGAAGGCAAAATGAGAGAGAAAGGATCCACCCAAGTCAAGGAAAGGCCGGCCTATATGATCTTCCATCGAACCAAAGAAGAGTCCTTACCGTGATCACGGTTCATCCCCACCGTGATCACGGTCGGAACCTTTTGGCTACCGTGATTCACGTTTTCCCCCTTATCGTGAATCACGTTACCTTCGGGAGTGTGAGCTGATCGTTGGTTGCCTAACCGTGATCACGGTTCATCCCAACCGTGATCACGGTCGGAACCTTTTGACTACCGTGATTCACGTTTTTCCCCTTACCGTGAATCACGTTACCGTCGGGAGTGTGAGCTGATAGTTGGTTGCCTAACCGTGATCACGGTTATTACTACCGTGAATCACGGTCGTTAGTTTTTGACTAACGTGATCACGGTTAGTCCTAACCGTGAATCACGTTAGCCTCGGATTTGCTGTCTTTTGCTTACTTGTATAAATAGCTCTTGTTTCATGTTCATTAGCAGTTTTAGACTTTGAGTGATATTTGTAAGTTGAGAACACTCCTTAACCTATCACCTAGGTCCCTAAACTCTTCAATCCATCTTGGAGAAAGATCGCTTGAGTAGAGAACACTCCTCCCGATCTTCCTCCGGGAAATCATTTGTAATCGAATTGACAATAGTTTGGTGACTCGAATATATGTTTGTGTTGTTTGCTGATCTTGGTTTGAGCTCTACAAGTTATGCATTTGTTCATTGCTACCATCCAGACCATCTAGCAATAATCATCATTCCGGGTAGCATCATTTCTTCCTTTTTTTTAATCTATTTCCGCTGCAAATCCGTGTCTTGTGTGTTCATCTTCCGCTCTTTTATTCGAACCTTGTTGTTAACCCCATCGGCTAGATCCTCCTTAAGCTCCATATATCATTCGTCTTACTTACACTAGGCCGGATCATATCACTACATGTATCTCACTAAAGGTTTTAAACGACGTGTCTCTCAAGTGCAAGTGCAAGTGCAGCTTGTCATACCCATAGACGACGCGTCGTTTTGTCATCCGGATTTTTTACCCGTTTCAGACCCGTTTGCGACTTGATTCAGGTTGGATTCGCTGACGTGTCACGACACGTCAGCACGTCAGTGACGTGGCGTGACACGTCAGCGGTTAACGGACGAGGATGGACGGAGTTACGAGCAGGTGCCAAATGAGTCATTTCGTTCAAGTGGAGGTGCCTTTTAAACCGTTTGACCGAAGGAGGTGCCAAATAAGTCAGTCAAATCAAGTGCAGGTGCCAAAAAATGACTTAACCCATTACAATATCAAGTATCGAATTCATAACTTATATAATAAAAACGGTGCCTGTAAAATACTTTTTTTTTCTTGGTTCACTACGGTGTCCATTCAATTGAGAATTAATCTCGTTAAAATTTTATCAAATTTTTAAAAAATAGTAACTCTCTCGGTATAATTATTTACAAATCTTTTAATAAAATTGTATTAATTTGGCATTAGATACTCATTGATTGACCACAAACATTTAAGATTTTTTTGGAAAACAAATACTAGTAGAAGTAGAGCCCGTTTTAATCTATTTTGGTGGACCATCACCCACTTAATTCTTGCCATGGAAGAGGGGAGGAGAATTGCGTCAATGCAAATGCAATGCAAATGCAATGCAGAGAGTCCTTTCATTTCTTGTTTTCGACGATTGATTTCTTATTTTTCATATTTCATTTTCATTGATCCATTCTCCCTTGAATTTTAAACCTGTAGGTGTGGTGGTGGTGGTGGTGGACGCCCCTTTTTATTACTAGCACCCATTAGACTTTAAGAAATTGATAGCTAGGTAGTTAGAGTAACTTTAATCTTGTGTAATTAGAGTTTTTTTTTTTAAAAAAAAAAATCTCCCAAGTTAAAAACTAATCTCTTTCGAGTAAATTAAATTAATATAATTTTCTAATTTTTCCCCATTCTCTTGAACATAAAACTTGAGTTAAGGCGTTAAGGGTGAATAAGTGTATGAACTCTCCCAACGCAATTTTCTTATATTTTTGTGCAATTGTATTTTATTTTTAATGTTCAATGTCCAACAAGATTAGTAATAACTAGTAAGATAGAAATACACATTGTATTTGGAGCTGAGATTAGATTTTAGCTTAATAAAAATGGTGGTAGAGAAAAAAAATCTAACAAGTTGTTGGTAATTTAGTGATGTAAAAAAAAAAATTTATAATTATTTTAATAGAAAACGACAATTAAACACGTATTCAAGTTAAATTTTATAAAACCTAAGAAAAATTAAAATAAGAGAATAAATATATATTTCTCTATGTTAAATAAGTTCAAAAACTATGTCGTTTTTAGGAGGGTTTTATGCTCGTAGATTGGGGTTGCGCAAAATTCAAGTTCAAGTGTATGGTGCTAGTGTAGTTCACGCCTTGAATCAAGAGCAGTTTTTCCCTACGCAAGTATGGATATCATTCACCTAATTAAGATTTTGTTGGCTAATGAATACTGGCATGTCTAGATTGGACATACTCCGTCTGGACTACATTAATTGACTTTATGAAACAATAACATTCAGTAAAATAAATACTAAAAAGTCAAGTAAAATGTACAGTAATATTCCGTAGAAAAATGACGATTATTACGATTCGAAGGAAATATCATTTAAAATGCAAACGCGGTTACGAACGAGTTAGCTAACCTCTCCATCAAACCTCTTTCTAATGGCACGCTTTGAGTTTGACGCCATCTAAATTCTACTCGTTAGTTATGGAAATAGTGTAGGTTCCTTTTAATGTAAAACTTTAAGCTTTTTGTTAATCGAAAAGGATGGAAAAGAAATACTAAAAATAACTTTTAGTTGTAACACTAACAACCAGGGGTGTCCATCGGTCGGTATATCGGTATACCTACCGAAATATTTCGGTATTCGGTATACCGAATTTCCCAAAAAAATTACCGTACCGTACCGAACTGAATTTCGGTACCGTACCGAAATACCAAAATTCATTCGGTACGGTATTTCGGTATACCGTACCACAAACCAAACCAGCAACCCCTTCCTTCTCTGGTGGGCCGGCCCAATCAGTAGGCCCAAACCAGTAGCCATCACCTAACCCTAAAAATCAAACCAACCATCTCCTCCACCTAGCAGCCACTGCTGCCAACCACCACCCTACCAATCCGGTCACAACCGCCGGCCACCAAACTACAAATCCGACTAGTAACAACCTGTAAGACCACAAAAATGGAGGCCCACGAAGTCCTCCCAATAGACCCAAGTTCCAACATCATACGAATTCAAGTATCTCAATTGCGAAAACTGAAATCGAAGAGAGTGTGTGCATTCGAGGTAGGGTGTTTATATACCTAGCGGGAATTGCAGAGACGGAGTGACCGGCTGCAGGTATACCTAGCGGGATCGTAGTCGGTGATGAATCTCACGGTGGCGATGCGAGATTGTGTGTTACGTGGCTGAATCTTAGAGAGAAGAAGAGAACAAAAATCGACGAAGATGAAGTGGTGACTGTCTGACTAGTTTGCTTGTTTGTTGTGGTGGTTTTGAAAATTTGGAGAGAAGAAGAGAACAGACATCGAAGGAGAAGAAGAGAGGAGATGCGAATGAGTCGGTGAACAAATTTGAGAAGATGAGAAGGAAGAATGTTCGGTTTGCCCAGCCCAAGCCGCCCAAGCCCATGCCCATCATATATGTATTTCGGTACGGTAGATTCGGTAATACCGAACCTACCAAAAATATTACCGTACCGTACCGAATGGTATTTCGGTACCGTACCGAAATACCGAATACCAAATTTAGCAAAAAAAATACCGACCAAACTTGTGTTCGGTCGGTATGGTAATTCGGTATTTTCGGTACGGTATTTCGGTGGACAGCCCTACTAACAACCATTTCTAACTCGATACTAAATGCATCATTTTTTTTTCATGACTAATATAGCATTCTGTTGTTACGTATTAGGCCCGAGCTTATAACTTTCAATTTATTTATTTTTTAAGAAAAATAAGAAAGTTTGTTGGCTTTATTTATTTATTTGTTTTATTATGTATTCTCTCTGATGCAAAATAAACGACGTTCTGAAGTTTAAAAGCAGTCATGAAATAAATGACGTTTTCGATATCTTAAGCTACCTGTCATTACTTGGTGTAAACTGAGATAGAAGCCATGATAATTTCGAAAATAAACTTGAATGGTAGGGGTACAAAGGTCAAAAATTGTTTAGTTTTCTATAAACCAATCATTTTTTTATTCCGAGTGCAAACACCCAGAAAATTATTTATTTTGCACCAGAGGGAGTAGATGGTAAGCTTGTAAAAAAAGACCTTGAATAATTATTTTTTCATATTTACACGTATATTTATTATTAAATTTACAGAAACGAAAAAGAAAAAGAAAAAGAAAATTCCAAATATACGTATTGCATTTTGTTTTGATAGAATACATGTATTACATTTACATCTCCGCTTATCTCCAAATTCTCGATAATCCCTCTCTTAAATCTCAACTGGACTCCTTCTTACTTACCACCTCTGAATAGTCAAATACCATTATACCAGTAGTTTTTTTTCTTGCTGTCGTCTCCTCTCTCCCGGCAAATTCCATCTTCCTTCTTCTCCTTCCTCCATTCCTTCGAGCGTTTTTATTTAAAGCTCGAAAAACTAATGCGGAACCGATCACGCGGGTCTCGTTTCACACGCTAGTTGCTTCCTCGTGTTTTACACGCTCTTAAGAACAGACTCCTGTCTTTTCGCTTCTTCTTCTCCTGATCTCGTTTAACCATCAATAATCTCCCTTTTTCAGGTCGGTTCTTCGCTAGATTTAGTTTAATAATCTAATTGATTAGCTGACTTTTTGGTTTTTTGCGTAGGAGTGTATCTGTTTGTCTTTGAATCTAAGCAATCCATTCTTTGGTTTCTTTCGTGTTCTATTTTGTTTTACTTATTGCTTACTTTGTAATCAAGGTTAGGGTGATGGTAGTTGTAATAGACTAATCGTAGCCAAATGGAAGAGGATGGAATGTGCTTACTTTGAATTGGAGGAGGCATGTGCTTGGTTGCTCAGTAGAGTTTTAGTTGCAGACGACTTTATGGGATGAGCACATGGGTTTTTTGAGGAATTTATGATGCCTAGGATTGAGTAGAGTCTGCAACTTATTCATTCATATATAATTGTGGTTTTCAGTTACCGGTATTCTTTACTTTTCTGGCATAATTAATCCATTGTTATGTGAAGACAACAATTGAGTGTCAATAATTCTGTGTAATTTGGATTCTAAGTTTGGTTATGGATGTTATCGTGTTTTGTGTTTTTTTTATATGTTGTTGCCTGGATTTGCGAAATACTGATATTTGACTTGTGTCCTTGTTTACTGTAATGTTTATACCAGGTAACTCCATTCCGATCCATGCTGGTCTCCATCTCTTTTATCCTAAATTAGCAGCTTAGGACCTGCTAACCAGTTCGCAGCCCTTACTGGTTGCGGCTCATTTATCTTGTGAATGTACAGTCAGAAGATTGTAAATAACATGGGAATCCTTTCACGCAGGTTTGTTAATCCGGTTATTTGTCTTTTTCTTTTGGGTTTTCAGAGGAACTTTACTCAAATCTTGAAAAGATTGTGTCTACTAATAATCACTTGCATTCTCTGTTGCTGCAGTGCCATTAGCAGAAAACCAAATGAAACTATGAGGCTTATCGTAACAACCTTTTTTGGGGTACTTTTTGGCTTCATGTTAGGAGTATCTTTTCCGACCTTATCACTGACTAAGGTATAAAAACTGAGGTTACTTTTTTTTTCTTCTCCTTGTTTATGTGTTTATTCTCTTGCTACTAGGTAGTTGGCCATGATTATGCATTTCTATTATTTGTTACCTTACAGTTGTAAATATTTATTTTGTTGTTGTCTATACTTTGGCAGCTGAATCTCACATCCAGCCTTCTTCCTAATGTCGATCTCTCGTACATTGATGACAAAAGATTAAGCTTCTCTAGGCCTTCTTTGAAGAGTAATAACAGGAACCCAACTCAAACACAACCTTTGAATGATTCATCCAAGGTACATGTTCTTTCTTTTATCACAAATGGTATAGTCTCATGTTACAAGACTTTGATCAACTGATGTGTGCGGTGTGCCTGGCATTGTGGAGCATATTGATTAATGAGGCCCTCCGATGGTGGAAAATTATATTTAGTAACAGGTTATTTGAGGCATAGGAAAGTTCATTCTAGTAGACGAGCTCCAAGAAAGTATATTGCAGTATTTTGTTTCCTTAATCTTAGGAAGTGACTACGTACAGGCAGCCTATTTGCGCTTGTTGAAAGACCATACACTATGTTCACTATGGTTCAGCCTTGTATGCTTCATTCCCTCCCTACATGCTTTGGACAATATATTCATACAAAAGTATTGTGCACTTCTTGGTGGATCCATTGTATGCATTATCCATACGTCTACTTAATACCACTTTTGTGCTAGATGGTTTATTTCCCTAACTTGAACAGCGATGCTTTCCCGTGGAGCACAGGGTTTCAGTGTGTAATGTTTATCGAAAAAATTTCAATCTAATTGTATCACTGCCTTTTGACTTCTTTCCAGATTTGGGCTACTTCAAATCCTCGAGGAGCTGAACGACTACCACCAGGAATTGTTGCAGCTGAGTCGGATTACTATTTGCGTAGATTGTGGGGTAAGCCTAGTGAGGTGAGAATTCAGTCACTGCTCTTTTATCATGTGCTATGTTACTTTAACCTTAATCTCCCTCGTAATTTATCCAACTTCCGAATGCAATTAGAGTTTAGTTTGGTTGTAAAAAGTGCAGTCTCTTGAGTTTGATACTAGAAATGCAATCTCGTAATGTGTGTATCTTTTTCAGTTTTGTTGCACACCTAATACAGATATTTTAAGTGACTTGAAAATTGAATTGTGCTGGGAAAAAAAGTTACTATCAGCATTCGGCAATGAGCATAGAAAATGAAAAGGAAATCATAGGAAATAAGGGTTGCTATGCTGATACCCGCAAGTGATGACTATCCCTAATTCCTTCCTAGTGTTACGTTATTTTGGTAAAATATCGGATCTGAAAAGCTTAGCTAGATTTTGCAATGTTATGTGTGAAATATATAGTCAACTTATTACATTGCTAGCATGCATGCAAGTAGCATGAAATATATTGTCATGTTGACCACTCTTGCTATTCTAAAAGATCTTAGCATGCAAGTAGTTTTTCTTTCTTTTTCCTTTTCTGTAATATATCTGATGTTCTGGTTACTTGCTATACGATGAGATTGATTTAGATGCTACTCACACTCACAGAGTGATCTTTAAGGAAAGTCATGCATGATCTGATAGTTGGCTTTTTCAGGACTTGACTATCAAACCAAAATATCTTGTAACCTTCACTGTTGGTTATGATCAAAGAAAAAATATTGATGCTTGTGTTAAGAAGGTATGTCCCTCTGTGTACTTTTGTTTGTCTTTGTGGCCATGTTCTAGCATTTGCGAGATGGTTGAATTTTTTTTTCTTACAGTTTTCAGAGAACTTTACAATCCTTCTATTCCATTATGATGGACGAGTGAGTGAATGGGATGAATTTGAGTGGTCCAAGCAGGCTATTCATGTGAGTGTTCGGAAACAGACCAAGTGGTAAGAACTTGAGCCACAGTTCAAGTTTTCTTGTTCCTAGTAGCTTTTGGTGGTTTCTTCAAATGGTGCCTGTAAGTTCAACTCTGAATTTTTCCAGGTGGTATGCCAAGCGATTTTTGCATCCTGATATTGTGGCACCATATGACTATGTATTTATCTGGGATGAGGACCTTGGGGTTGAGCATTTCAATGCTGAAGAGTAAGTCGTAGATACAAAATAATTCTGTTTTTTTTTCATCTCATTGTACTCAACTTCATCTGTTTCTTTTATCTAATTACAGATATATAAAACTTGTGAGAAAACATGGTTTGGAGATTTCACAACCTGGTTTGGAACCCAATAAGGGATTAACATGGCAGATGACAAAGAGAAGAGGTGATCGTGAAGTTCACATGTAAGAATGATGGAATACATACATCTTGTACATCATATCTTTTTTCCCTGAAGAAGCATGATTCACTATTGACTTGGATTTTCCTTGTGAATACCTATTAGAATAACAGAGGAGAAACCAGGCTGGTGCAGTGACCCACATCTTCCACCATGTGCAGCGTAAGAACTTTGATCCATGCTTTATGCTTAGTGCGGCTGTCATACTTTATCTGAATGTTGGGTTCAATGAGCTTACAGAGTTTGTCCTCCTGTGGGTGCAGGTTTGTTGAGATCATGGCTCCAGTATTTTCACGAGAAGCATGGCGATGTGTGTGGTACATGATTCAGGTGCAGAATCTTTGTGCTAAGCTTCTATGCTTCATTGGTTAGGATTTTTTTTACTATTCCTTTCCCTAGTTATATGGCATTGAAGTGTTGTTGCCGTAATCCTTGATGCAGAATGACTTGGTTCATGGGTGGGGTCTTGACTTTGCTCTTAGAAAATGCATTGAGGTAAATGACCTGCGTCCTTTCTTTCTATTTGAATAAAGTTTTTGGTATTTGTGTTTCTTGTCGGTGTTCTACTTGGTACTCCTTTATGAAATAATGTTATTTTCGGAAACAGCCTGCACATGAGAAGATAGGTGTTGTAGATGCTCAGTGGATTGTTCACCAAACTGTTCCCTCACTGGGGAGCCAGGTAAGAGAATCCATAGTCCCTGTTAATTTCTTTACTGTTGTTTTCTTGGAACTAAATACTTACTTACTTGATACTATTTGTAGGGTGAATCACAAAATGGGAAAGCGCCATGGCAAGGGGTATGCAAATCTTTCTTCCCTGCTATTTGTGCTTTCTTTTTGTTCGGAGAAATGGTTTTGAAACTTCCTCTGATTGACTCACTGGGAAATCCTTCATACCGAAGGACTACCTGTTTTGGTACGAGGGATTTACTGACCGGTTCAGTGCACTGTTTTCTGGACTATTTCTCCCCGCTCTTCAGATTAACGAAAGTATGCCATTCTACGTTAAGTTTTTCTTACATTTGTTGCGAAATGTTCTGATGGCAGGTGAGGGATAGGTGTCGGAAGGAGTGGACAATGTTCCAAACCCGGTTGGCAAACGCAGAGAGCGCATATTTTAAGGCGTTGGCTGTGGAAGCTTCCAATTCCACGGGTCTATAGGGTTGTACTGTTGTAGAAGTTGAATGTACACTACCCACAACCACCAGGATTACATAGCTTAGGATTTCAGATAAAACCTGTAGAGAGATTATTATTGTAATTGTAACGTTCATCTATTAGTAATCACAGATTTCCTCATTTTGTATTAGTGGTGTTTAACTGAAATAGATCAAACCCTATTAGACTGTGGAGTAAATGATGATAAGATTCCCTTGCAGAATTTACACTAGTTTATTTCCCTCTTTAATTTCTCCTAGCTGGTTTAAATTCTTTTTTATATTTCCCATTACAAAATATAACTTAATGGCGCCACCAGTATTTATTAGTTTCTCGACAGGTTCAAGGAATGGGCCCGATGGTAGGTCGGGTCGTTTGTTTCGATTTGTGAAGGCTCCGTCAGTTAGTGGAAAAAAGGGCTAAAAATGTAATTACGTATTCAAGATGGGAGACTTGACCTTTCTAATTCCAGTAGAGTCGAATTGGGAAATAATAAAAATCAGCTCTTAAGTTTCAGACAGGTTGGGATATAGAATATGGTAATGGTATAGGAGTAGGCGTCCATCATTTTGATGTGATAAGGTACTGAATCTAGGCATTCCAGATAAGAATCAATTTAATTATCTAGATGATTCAGATTTTCGATCTTAGCGTACTTAATTAGATCGTTCAATTAATGAAAGAGGATACTTACATATGTTTAACTAACATGCTTATAAAATACCTAAATTATTATATAATCACACCACATTCTGATCTCTATGTTTAAATTTGAAATAGTGAAAGAATCATATTCAAGCTCGTTCGGCTCGGATCGAAAATTCAAAATGCAATCTAGTTAGCCAATGAATTATTTTTGTCAGGATGCATTTGAACAAATTAAAATCACATACTAGCTTGCTAGTGTTGTAGTATCGATCGTTATCAATAAAGATATAAAAAAAAACAAAATGAACCACATGAGAACAAACATATAATGTTCTTAAAAAAATGTGGAAGTTTAATTGAGTTAAGTTTGTATTCCGTGTTCCTCCCATGATACTGATTGATGACCCGACGGTCAGGGGTTGGCTTGTTTTGGCTTATTGGATTGGATGGGTCCAAATTTTGTTTTCATCATTAATTTGATGATCATGCTGGCACAAATCCTAGCTATGACGTACTGATCGGGTGTGTAATGGACACATCCATATTAGTGTGCTTGTCCAGTAGCAATTAATTATTCCCATTTAAAGACAAATAAAAATGGTCCATGCTATCAATATCGCTCGTTTAATTCGTCGAATAGAAAATAAAAATAAAAAACAATTCATAAGAGAGGAAAATATAATGTTTTTTCAATTTAAAACATTTTTTTATCAACCATAAACTGTAGTTTAAAACAATAATGATATAACGAATTGCAAATGATGTCATTCTTTCGTGCAAATTTTACGAAATTTTCATATTTTATAAGATCGTATAGAAAAAAAGATACTTCGTATCAATAATTAGATAAAATCATTGAAAAAAGAAATCAATTATATGACGAAGAAAAGCAACTGAATAAACTTGGAAGGATCAAAAAAAGAAACCTGAGGCAGTCTAGGAATCAAGAAACTTCCACTCCCACCACCTCTTAAACTGAAACAAAGATCTCTAACCAAAGTTGCCACCAGTCACCTTCTCCTTGGCGCACACTAAAAGTTTGGGGACACGCGTCATCATTCCACTTGCCCATTTCGTCCTATCATCCAAAAAAAATCGCATCAATCACCCCCTAACGCACCAACACGTGTCGCCTCGCGTATCCCATATGTGGTTACCTTATCTAACCACGGTTAACACCGGTGGTTACAGCTCGAGCTATGTATGTATCCCCTGACCACTCCCTCGGTTTAAGCCTGAGCTACTGGAAATTGAAAATTTGAAAAAACCGTTTTTCCTGCTATTTCCCTTTTTTTCGCTGCTCTCACCCACCAAATTCTGTTAGGTCTGTCTCCGGAGAAAAAACAAAGAGAAAAATTGAAAATAAAAAAATAGAGAAGGGAGAGATGGGTCTGTCGAGTTTCCCCGGCGCCGTGGACGGGGTGTTGCCGGTGCTGGTGTTAAACACGGTTCTCTCGGTGGCGATGTTGAAGAACATGGTGAGGTTGGTGCTGCAAGTGGTGGGCGGTTCGAATTGGGATCCGGAGGATCAACAGCAAGACCTGGATCATCATGAGTTTTCGGAGCTAGAGAGTGTGATTAATGGAGGCGATCAGAGAGGGAGGAGGAGGAGGATATCGATTACTCAATTCAAATCGTTAGCGATGGAGAGGAGTAATAACAATAATAATGAGAAGAATATGGAATGTTGCGTTTGCTTGTGTAGATTTGAGGATGAAGAAGAGGTGAGCGAGCTGTCGTGCAAGCATTTCTTCCATAAGTCTTGTTTGGAGAAATGGTTTCGTAACAATCATAGCATAACAATCATAGCACTTGCCCTCTCTGTAGATCCATCCTCTAGATTACTAATTTAATTACAAGATTTGGTGGATTATTATTCTTTTTTCCTTTCCTCTTCTTCTCGTAATCAGGTTTTGTGACTGGGTTAGTGTTAATTTGGTGTTCTTCCCTTAGCTGGTGTTTTGGTAGTAGTGGGTTCTTTTTGGGGGGCCAAAATTGGGGGGAGAGGTTGTGTTGTGAGGTAATTTTTGCTTCATGTAATATTTTGTGTGTACATAGGAAAGAAATGGGAATACACAAAGCTGCATAATAAAAAATGAAGCTAAAGTTCTTACAATCTTTTACCCTTTGTTTTTTTTTTCCATGTTAAATATCTCGGGAAAGAGTCTTCGAGTAATTTTGATTTTAGTACTGTCGGATTTTCAAAATAAAAGTGATTCTCGCAACATAGTTTTCTCCATTTTTAAAATTTTATTTAAAAATAGACAAATCTCTCATCATTTAACCCAAACTAATGTTAATTTGTACCAATTACATTAAATTGAATTGAGAAGAGATCTTGTTCTTTTATTTGAGAAAGAAAAAGAAAAAAACAAGTTGCAATATGTATCATAATGATTAATGGCACAAAATAGAAATATGCCAGGCAGTTGTGGGCCTGCCTCTTTAAGAGAATGTAAGTAATTTTTTGATTCCATATTGTACATTATTATAGTTTTGAAGAAAAAAAGAATTGTTACAATAGAAAAGAGAGTGATGTGATTGGGATGAGAGAGAGAATAAAAAGCAATTAAAAGGTTTTTTTTGTTGGTAAAAGTTGAAAAAACTGTTACTGTATTTAATTTACTCCCTCCGATCCCCATTAAACGTCTTTTACTATTTGCGCACGTATCTCAAAGAAACCGGATGACTCACTATTTTTCGAACGTACGTTGTGAGTCATCCGGCCTCCTTAAAATACGTGCACAAATAGTAAAAGACATTCTTTGGGGACCGGAAGGAGTAGATATTTGTACCCATTTATTAAAAATAATAATAAATTAGAAAATAACAGAAATTTCCATTTATTTATGAAAAAAATTAAATTAAAGAATAAAAGTAAACATTATAGATTTTATCAACTTAACAATCCATTAGATCACCAAACCATATGAGAAGTAAGAATGCGATGGCAAGAAATTTGGCTATCGTGAAATTTGGCTTGCCCAGAGCCTAGTGGGCTTTAAGCCCACGCATGATAAATTCTGCACTTGAGAAAAAAAAAAGAAAAAAGAAAAAAAAAAGCAAGTAAATATCAATAATCGTGTATAATTTATATATACATCTTATTTATTTCATTCCCCAATCGTAAATATTGGGTTTATTTTAATAATTTTAATAACACAATAAAGAAGCAGAAACAGCAATTATATAATAATAAGATGATGGTAGCTAGTTTGCATACATAAGATTAGAAGGACGCAAACTTGCTTAATTCAAACTTCTGATGCTCCATTTTGATGAATTTCTCAGCAATTGCATCCACATTCTTATCAGGAACCTGGTGATTGAAGTTTGAAGTGGGTGCTCTTCCATACTCTACAACTTCAACTCTAGTTTGCCTCTTCGGCGACCCAACAACGTACTCGTAATCATGGCTGAAAATTGAGTAGAGGAACAAATTTGGCTCATCCAAGCTGTGATGGTGTGGTTTGTATGACATTCTTGTTCTTGTTTTTGCTTTTGTTCTGCTGCGATTGATCGATGAATATCATTTGTGTCATTTACTGCATCTTTTATAGTCCAATTTTTAGTTATCATTGTCCGTAGATGATAAGAATGGATCAGATGCTTTTTCCTTTTGGTGGGTTATTAAGCATAATTTTCTATTGCTTTTCTTTTCTTTTTTCAATTTTGACGTTCTAAAGAATCTACAAACCAAAATACCAATATTGTTAATGAGTACCCAGATGAGATATTGTTGGAGCACATCCAAAAACATAAGATAAAAATCTAGTAAAAATCTGAAAAGCATGGAAAAGTTTATTCCTCTCCAATATCATACTCCTTATAAAGTACGAGATTATTTCCAGGTGCAGATGCCCATGTCTATGAGAGTGGGCACACACAACTCCACGCAAGAAAGTGTTTTTTGCAAAAACTTTAGGAGACTTTTCTGCCAAAAACGTTGTCAAATTTGCCATTATTATTTTTTTTTTGTTTTGTTTCATACTTCATATCGCTCTATCTAAAGCATGCCTAACTAAAATGATATCGATTCGAGATAAGGCACGTTTAAGGTGCGTCTGCAATTCTGGACATGAAAAGTCGCAAAGTGGTCAGTGGTGAATCTAATTCATTTGAATGTTTCAACATTCTTAGTTTCCTGACACCCTTCAATGCGAATTTCCTAATGCATTCTTGGGCATGACAACAAAACTAAACAAAAGTCACTACCTTTGCGGAGCGCCCGCGCCTGACTAACCATTCGTTGTTGCAAGAGAAGCCAAACACACAAGGCCACTGCAAAAAGAACCAGTCATCAACGGAAAGCCAAACACATGACCACAAGGAAGACAACTGCAAAAAGAACCAGTCATCAATGCAAAATCAACAGTCATTTGGTGAAATTCAGACGATAGACCAATTTGTGAAATTTAGACAGCGGATGCAACAGGAGATTACAATTTAATGTCATTTGATTCGATGATTACCAGATTTTATGGTTTCCTTCATTTTTCCAGGCATCTAAACAAATTGGGCAAAAAACTCCGTCAATTTCAGTCCGGTTCCACTGACTACCCTGCAAATGCAAATCCCCATTACCTCCACTGGAACAACCATATTTCCCTCCTTTCTCTTCTTCTTCTTCACCTCATTAAAATAAGGTGGGCTGAAAGATGTTTATCATTGGGCCTAATTTTGAGAAAAATGGAACACAGAGGAAATACAGAAATGGGCTCAAACCTAAAGCTCCCACGATCAATATGGGTTCGCTGACAAACTTTAAACTAATATTGTTCGCTCCGAATTGTTTTCTAAAAGATAAAATATTTTTAGCAAATAATACTTACCTCATTTATGAGCACAAATAATTTATTCTCTTAAGGTGTTTTTTTTGTTGCGTCACTAAATTTAAACTCGTGATTTATCCCTTTTTATTTTAGAAAGTATAATTAAGCTAATTTTATCATTGAATAGTTTTCATACCCCATACAGATATTGAATAGAATGCGCTGTTTTATTTTCCACTGTAATTTTGAAAATGAACTGCTCCCATTTCGCTCACCGATACTACGGGAATCGCTTTTGCTTTCTTTTCCTCTGGTTACTAAGATGTTTCAATTCGCCAGGTTGGATGAATAAATTGATTGAAATAAATTAAGCAGATGGGTAGGCGGGCCAAGGCGCCAGACATCCAGCAGAATAATTAAATCGGTGGAAGCTTAAGGTTGGAACAAAAGAATATGATTTGGTAGTATCCGTTGCCAGCCCCATTGCCAGAGAGGCAACAACGTGCGTTACTACTAATAATATCTTCAATAACATCAGGCGGCTTTACTATGGATTATTCTCGTTTAAAAAGGATCTGGATTATCAAAAAGACATTATTAAGAATGGTCCACACTCAACGACAAAACTTTATTCTGTAGTTTCGGTCTGAGGAACATCATTACAGCTTAACGATTATATGTCCACCTCTGACTCGCATGTGAGAAAATGAAATAAAAAACAGAAACCTAAGCAGGAATGCAAATATCTAACCATCATTACCAATTGGTTAATTATGGTCTAAAATGCAACTATAGATCCTGGAGATAACCATGACGGTGCTCGAACTGGAATAAAGAGATTGTGAATCAAGTTAATATACATGAAGAAAATGAATTCGTCTAAGAACAAAACTTCCTTGAAATGGGAAATCACTGGAATTCTCAAACTACACCATCAGAGTATTTCAAGTTAATATCAACACTAAGAAAGTACACAAGCAACCTGATAGTTTGCCATCACAACAAGCTCCTCACCAGGTTTCATCCTCTGCCATGGATAAAAAAAAACAAATCCAGAAACAAGGAGAAGCTATGTACATAAATCTCCGGAAAATCCAAGAATTCGCCCTCATCTCCGCATCGTTTCTGAATTGATCTTTTTTGCATGCATGGTTGTATCAGTGTCATGCTCACAATCGTCAAATGTTTCGGTTGTATCAGTGTCACACAAGCTGCATCTCCACAAAATCTTTCCAGAAATAGACTGAGAAAGTAGTTATTCAAGAAAATCACTCACTCTCTCTCAAGCAGTTGCCGGGTAGAAGAAATTTATACTTGTCAGCATTCTCCAAAAGATATGACGGAAGATGAACAGCTGAGTAAGAATGAGGAATAGGTCCCATTTTCCCAATAATCGCCTTGAATGTGTACTCCTCAGGGATCATATCGAAAAGATCAGCCCCCTTGCATATTACTCTCTGAATTCTATCAGGGTTCAAGAAACGTTTGAACCTGACTCTATCGTAATGGCTATAAGCTCTCATCTTGAATATAAATTCGCTTACACGGCGAAAGCAAAAGCTACAGTGCCATCCTGCATCGGCCAAAATGGTATCTGCCTGGCGATAATGTGCATACCGTGTCTTACCAGTCTCATACCTGTGGACTGAAGCTCTCCAGCTGCCATCATCCACAAGAAACTCGAACGAGTAGAGATAATTCTTCAGCCGTAGGTGAAGGATTGGAGGTATGTCATCACACCACCTCAAGAGATTAATAGTATGCCGGCTAGGAATCTCATCAACATCTGACATTATAAGCAAGTCATCATCAGAAATCCCTGCTAATCTGATAAGCTGATCCAGTGCAACTCGCTGATAAGCTTCCTCTATAAATGGGTTCTCTCCTTTCCTAAACCTTCCCCCAATAGTTCCATAAGTCAATCTCTCCTCAACAAACTTGAACTTCTCTCTGTTGCTGGCAAAATAGAGACGCTTTTGAGCGCCAGTAAACGTTGAATTAGA
The DNA here is from genome assembly GCA_963691705.1 of Viola odorata. Lineage (NCBI taxonomy): Eukaryota > Viridiplantae > Streptophyta > Magnoliopsida > Malpighiales > Violaceae > Viola > Viola odorata. The sequence goes on along the minus strand of OY829540.1, from coordinate 7,611,122 downwards.
CTCAAGGAGAATGAATTGTGTTACATAAGGGTACAATTCTTTCCACCGTATAGTAAGGATATCCAGCTCATTACTGAACAACACTGCATCATAAACACGTCTTGGGAACTCTCGAATCCCCCAACCATGGAGTTTGCAGAGGTTCTTCATTGTTACATTCTCATGATAATAATGTGGCATCTCATTGAAACGTTTAGGTGGTGATTCCCATAGTGGCCGCAGGAAGTAGGATATCTTCTGCCCGTGCACATAAATACCATAGAAGCACGTTGGCAGAAGTATACACAGAAACAAAAAAGTCTTCAAATCCACACCACGGAGAATACATCGGATTCTAGACATGCTCACAGCCCGGTTTGAATCCTGCGCATTAGAAAGTTTGCTTAAGACTCAAAAACAGTTCCTGAATAAAATTTTGGTAGTTGGAAGAACCAATGCAATATGTTCACAAGACAACTGTGCAAAAAGTATAAATAAGCATCAGATGGTAGATTCAAGCAGTATCTGCTTTCTTCTCTACAAATCAAATTTAAGATTCAAAACATCACCCCAAACAAGTTAACCGCATACAAGGATTCTGGATTTATATGAACATTATTCTCGCACAGTCCACCTGATTAGAACTAAAAATCCCTCTAAACTGATTTTCTATCTTTCTAATCACCAGAAACTCAATTGTCCCTCTTCCGAATACGCAACATACAAACCGGTCAGATCAAACCCACCACAATCAATATTGAGACTCAAACCTCCCCAATCGAACACACCAAATATGCAAAACCAACATTGAACAGAATCAATTTAAGTATAAAAAACAAAATCCCTAACAAACAAATCGATATCGCATCTAAACACACGTTATGATTACAAAGGAGGCGGAAAAAAAAATTACGAAAGGAGAAGAGAAAAATGCATACCTGGCCACAAAGATCCCCACATATATCGTCTGTCTTCTTAGAGCAATAATGCCCCCCATTCTCACCCATCATCCACCACATTTTTTTTTTGGTTTCTCACTCCTCTTCAATCAAAACCCAACAATCTCTTCAATAAAACAAATCAGAAACCTCAATCCCACAAAAAATAAAAAATGCCCAGGACCCTTTTCAATTCTATTAGCGCGAATCAGCAGCAAAACAGCACAAAAGCCTCCACCTTTACCCCACGATCTCCCCCTCCTTTGCCGCAAATTTGGCCTCAAACCAAGTATCCAATCTCCAGGACTAAAAACGACAAACTCTGTTTTGATGAATATGAAAGGAGGAAGACTATGAACAGACACTCCCTGTAAAACGTTGGCAGTTGTAAAGAAAAGAGAGAGTCCCTCTCCCTTATAACGATTATTGATTGATTTGATAACAAAAAGTTTTTTTCCCTTCCGGAGAGAGCCGATTGTGTTGTGGTACTTGACTTGTATTATAAAAAGAACTCTTAATTATTCATCATTTTGACTGAACTGCCCATGTAGGCCTTGTCCATTAATTAGTCGTTGAGTGGAATGATGAGGGTAATATGGGAATTGTGTATTTTTGGTATTACTGGTTTATGCTTTTAAGGATGTTGGGCTAAGTCCCACGCGTCTCTTGACTGGGCTAGTGGGTAAACCTCCGTGTCGTATCTTAATTTCCCCTCGAAATTTTTTGCTAAAATTAAATTACCACCTTTTTGAGTTTTCCTTTCCTTTTCAAATTTTGGGGAATTCGAATCTCACAATTATTCATCTTACTAAATTAAAATTAATGAACGATTTTTATGAACAAACTAAAATGGAAAGTCAAGTATATAACTTTTTTTTTTCAGGCGTACTTGTAGTTATTTGCCACGTGGAGTATGCTCAGGTGCGATTTTCTTTCCTCTTAGCAGATTGTGTCGTGTAAATATTGAACCGTTCTTCCCATACTAGTAGTTTTTTGGTTGCACATGGAGAAGAATTATATCTCATTAAATTATCCATGCTAATTATTTTTTTATTTATTTTTATAAGAGTGAGATTTAAATTCAAAATTTTATTGATTTTTTTAACCAATAATAAAAGGTTATTATGAATTACAATTTTTTTATAAAAGAAGTAGAATTCAAACTCGAATTTGTACGGGTATTTTTCTACCAGTAGACCGCTAATAATGTGCACGACGGGGAGGTGCGTGCGGGTCGTCCTCTGCTGAGACAAGCGAAGCAATGTGCTTAAGGCTCTGTTTGGCAGTTCAGTTTAGTGGGGAAATGGTCAGTGAGGAAATGTTCAGTGGGAAAACAACGTCTGGGAAATGGAGGGTGCTGTTTGGTAAAATTGTAAAAATTCAGTGGGAAAACGATATCTGGGAAATGGAGGGTGCTGTTTGGTAGTCCAGTTTTCCAAAACTATGATTTGGATGTAAAATGACCATAAAGGGCATAATTCATTTTAAGTGTTTGAATTTTTTTTATTTTTTTATCTTTATATATATTTGTAATCAATTTATTTATAATCTAACATCTAATAAAATTGATCTATATATAAGACATTGTGCCGAAATAAATTGAGAGTGATTTTACGGATGGATGTCGAAATAAATTGATGGGTTTTGTTGGAATGGATGTAGGGAAGGTGTGGTCAAAATTTGAGAGGATTCGGAGAAGATTTGGGGGAGATTCGAAGAAGAAAATCGATTTTGGAGGTGAAAGGGTCGGGTTGGAGGAGAGAGAAATTTCTGAAAAAAGTGAAGAAGAAGAAAGAAATCACGATTTTATAGAGGGGAAATAGTTTTTACCACCCCTGAACTATCGTTGAAAATCAAAAACCTCCCCTGAACTTCATTTTTTGAAATTCACCCCCCTAGACTATTGTTTTCGGGCAAAAAACCCCTTCTGTCCATAATTAAATCAATTTTTTTGTGAATTCTTGGAATTTTTTACAATGTTTCTTGATTTTTAGGTTAATTACATTTTTTCGTGAATTTTTATATTTTTTTTAGATTTTTTACAATTTTGTTGGAGGAGAGAAAAATCCTTGGCGTGATCGCGCTAAGGCTTGGCGTGATCACGCTAAGGGCTTGGCGTGATCACGCCAAGGAAAAAGTGTCTAGCGTGAATCACATTGGCAACTTAAACCCATTTTTCAAAAAATTAATAAAAATAGGAAAAATGGATCTAGAATTACTTATCTTGAAATAGAGATTTTATTGGGGTAGTTTTTAATTTATTTTGTTGGTTATATAACGTAAAAAAATTAAAATGAAATGAAAAAGAAAAAAAAAAGGAGAGAGAATACCAAATGGAGTTTCATTTCCGGAATGGAGCATTTTGCTCCATTCCCTCACCCCCTACTTTTCTCATTTCCCCACCCAAAAACCCACTTTTTCATTTCGGGAATGGTGTTTAACAAACACCAAAATTTCATTTTGGGTTGGCAAATATTGGGTTGGATACCCAACCCCAAACCCCAAACAGCCACTAATAGTAATTTGCCATAAAATTTTAAGTTGAGGGAAGAAAGAAAAGGGTACATGGACCCATTTCGTTGCTAATAATAATGACGGTTTGAGGCGATTTCTGGTTGGCAACTGGCAAGGCAGATAATGATTAATGAATGCTTCCTCCTAATAATAATTGAGAAATATTTTTTTCTATGATTTGAATTTTGAACCATTGATCAGACCTTATATACTATACTTGAACAAAGAAGCGGTTTATATGGATGTTTAGGGCACAAGATGGAATTTTTCTCTATTACCTTATATCCGCACCACCAGAGGTAATAATTCTTAAGACTTGAAGACTTTTCCTTTTTACGTTCGGAAACTTTTTAAGTTTGACTTTGAAATCCAGCAAGATGAACCAAAAAGCGTACGACATCGACGGTAGACTTTTACGCTAAAAAAGAAACCTCTTGGAATTGGCTTCAGGTCGGCAATCGGACTTGCGTCAACACATTAGAAAATCATATGTACATTTCACCATTTCCATCGAAGCCCATAAAGACAGATGTCACATGGAGAAATCGCTATCTTTTTTATTTTCTTTTTAGAAGCTCCGTGTTATAAGGAAATTCTACAGTGATTTATAATATTATTATTTGAATTGTGATGCCGTTAAATAGATAATTATAAAATTTATATCATTTAATAAATTTAATGATTAATTAGTGATGCGTTATTTAATTTAGAGTGATCGGAAACAATACCCATATTATAATAGTAATTAAGAGCTTCATGGAAACAGCTAAGAAGCTCAAACAACCCCATTCTTCTTTCCATTTATATTAATTGATGTCGACAAAACAAAAGTTTGGAAATTTGTCATAAGAACCATCGTATGATCGTACATCTTAGTAATAATTCAATGGAAGTTTCTTGAAATAATTAGCTACGACAACGTTAGAAAATAAAAGAATTATTCAACCGACAACGTTGAAATTGGTTGGATAACAACAATTCATGTTGTTGTTTTATTCATCTAGCTAGTAGATCAATTAGATTATGCAATGTATAATTTATACAGTAAAAGAAATTAATTTCTATCATCCAACTATATATATATTCTTAATTAATTGGATAATTTTGTCACCCGATTTTTTTTCTCTTCACGTATGCTACCTATATTATTAATCAGCGTTACTAGTATTGAATATAATTATCATAAAATACCTAAATGGTTCAGATGAACAAGAGTGTAATTGTTTTGCGATTATATTAATCAATTTCTCCTTAACTAACTATATATTATGCGCCAATAATCATGCTAGTCGTAGGGCAATTAGTAATTAATAAAGAAATAGAGAGAGAGGGGATGTGGTGTCGAAAAGGTTGCACATGCTGAAGGGTGGGAAGGAATCCAAAAAAAACTCAAAGGACAAAAAGACCATAAGGTTCCGATGCTTACCTTTCCAACTACACCTCATGTGGAATTTCTTTCTTCCGCTTATCTAAGGGATTGAAAATTGGAAATGCTTAGAGGCCAAGAAAGAGAGCTTATGACTGATTTTGTTTACACTTTTAGTGGATAATTTCTTTATAAACGAAGATTGAACTAATATTTCTTATTTAAAATATGAGAGTGTCGAATCACTTACACTAAATAATGTTAAGTGTTCTTTCTTTTTCCTTAGTTACAATTACAATATCACAATATCACTTTATCTTAACCCAGAATATATTGAAAAGAGAACAAAGGAAAAGGGGGGGTTTTTCACCAGCTAGATAACCCAGCTTGCTGTTAGCCATGAAATTAGCACACGTGGAGAATCATGAAAGGAGGGGAATAAGAACTAAGAAGGACTCGATATTTTATTTGTGGAATATATGGAAGTCTAGTAAAAAAATTATTCTTAAAAATAAAATAAAATAAATAAACAGTAAAACTTCTAGTAAACATATTTTTAAAAAAGCGCACGAGGTTATAGTTCAACCTGTTAACAAATGCTATCTTTATAACGTAAGTTATAAGTTTAATTTTTAGTATCGTAATGATAATTATTAATATAGTAATTTAAAAAAAATATTATACGAGGTGCAATAATTTCCCTTATTTTTTATATTATGTTAATAAATTTTATTACACATTAGTGACTTTACACAAATATAAATTACACGTGTCCTACTAGGAAAATTCTATATCAGGCACTTCCGCTAACGCGCCTTTTCTAAGAAAACACTGTAAATGAGCCCAACAACTTATTCTGGAAAACAAGTCCGCATTTATTAAGGCCCATAAAGAAAACCCAATAGAAGCTCAAAAACAAAAAAGATAAGCCCAATGCCAGGGCAATACATCGAAAGGCGGCTTATTTGTTCTTTCTCCAGTAGAAATCCTACTCTTAAATTGATTCAGATACAGCAATCCTTATAAGAAATCAATTAATTTAATCAGTTCAAAAACTCATATACATCCATCCTTCACCTGCATTACCAACCTGACCACAACCCATCAAATAATTTCTTCAAATTAACAGTCAATCAACGATGGAGCATCCACCCATTCAAGATTTTCTTTCTTCTTTCGGTCCGTATTTCCCCCAAAAAATCAAGAAACATCAAGAAACCGACCCTTCAACAGACCTAACATTGCGTGACAAATCTTGGTCAGCTTCCTCTGTTTCATCGACCCACCACCAAGAAACAGAGGATTCGCTATTTCAAGAATTCCAATCCTTAGTCGGAGAGTTTCACAGGAAAAGGGAGGCTGCCAATCTTGAAAAGCTGAAACTTTGCACCCCACAAGAATTGGAGGAGGAGAGTGTTTGAGAAATAAAAACTAATCGAGTCTCTCTTAATGGAATGATACTGTCCGTTTTGGGCCTGTGCCCGCACGGTTTTCACAAAAGGTCTCATTATATTTAGTTTTTGGTTTAAATCCAAAAATGGCACCTGTACATGAATTGATTGACTCATTTGGCACCTCTACTCAAAAAACGGTTTAAAAGGCACATATACTTCTTATGTATGACACATTTGACACCTCCCACGAACGGCGTCACCATTCCTCCGTTATCTGTCCACGTGGCATGCCACGTCATCACTATTTATGACGTGGCATGCCACGTGGGCGGATAACGGAGGAACAGTGACGCCGTTCGTGAGAGGTGCCAAATGTGTCATACGTAAGAAGTATAGGTGCCAAATGAGTCATACGTAATTAATTAATTTAAAAATTCAGAAAAAAATATAATTAATTTAAAAATTCAGAAAAAATATAATTAATTTAAAAAATTCAGGAAATAATTTAAATTTTTTATTAAAAAATGTAATTAATTTAAAAATTCAGAAAACAAATATAATTAATTAAATAAACTCAGAAAAACAATATAATTAATTTAAAAAATTCAGAAAATAATTTAATTTTTTTTTAAAAAAATGTAATTAATTTAAAAATTCAGAAAAAATATAATTAATTAAATAATCTCAGAAAAAATAATGTAATTAATTTAAAAATTCAGAAAAATAATATAATTATTTTTTTAATTTTTAATTTGATTATCTCTTATTTCCTTTATTTTCACTTCTCCTCCTCTTTTCAAAAATATCTCAAAAATAGTTTTATTAATTATTTCAAAAAATAACATAAATTAAGATTTCGTTTTGCAGCATAGGAGAGATGATGAAGAGAGGGCAACGGTGTTAGGTTTGGTTGGCGATCTGGGCAGTAGAGCATGGCAGGCGAGATGAGTGGCCATGTAAAGGTGGCTCATTTTTTTGTGTATGGACATGAAATAAAATTAATTACACTGTTTACATTATTTACATTTGACTAGGGAAAGAAAGAAAGAAAGAAAAAAAGAAGAAATAAAAGAAAGAAAGAAATAGAAAGAAGAAAAGAAAAAAAGGAGAAGAAGTGAAAATAAATGAAATAAGAGATAATAAAGAAAAAAAGAAAAAAATATTTATATTATTTTTCTGAATTTTTAAATTAATTACATTATTTTTCTGAATTTTTAAATTAATTATATTTTTTCTGAAATTTTAAATTAATTACATTGCTTTTTATAAATTAATTACATTATTTTCTGAATTTTTAAAAATAATTATATTATTTTCTGAATTTTTAAAATTAATTAGATAATAAAACTAATTTTTTAAAAATTAATTAGATAATAAAAGAAAAAAATAAAAAATTAATTATATTTTTTTCTAAAATTTGGCACCTATACTTCTTACGAATGACACATTTGGCACCTCCCACGAACGGCGTCACCGTTCCTCCGTTATCCGCCCACGTGGCACGCCACGTCCATACGTAAGAAGTATAGGTGCCTTTTAAACCGTTTTTTGAGTAGAGGTGTCAAATGAGTCAATCAATTCATGTACAAGTGCTTTTTTTGGATTTAAACCTTTAGTCTTTCTCTCCCTTTTCTTTCCGATGTGGGACTTTGTTCGCACACCCCAACAATCTCCCCCTCGAACTAAGTACCACAGAGCCAACCACATTGGGCTCACCAATCTCCCCCTCGAACCTCTCGACCTGGAGAACCACTTGTACTTTTCCAGTTCGGCCAGGAGATTCACAGCATGCCACCCACATCAAGGCCCATTACTCAAGCTCAGCCGAACCTTTGGCTCCGCTACCAGTTGTTGGAGAAATAAAGACTAACCGAGTCTCTCTTAATGGAATGATACTGTCCGCTTTGGGCCTGAGCCCGCACGGTTTTCACAAAAGGCCTCATTCCATTAAGAGGATCAACTCCTCTTATATTTAGTTTTTTTCTCTCTTTTCTTTCCGATGTGGGATTTTATTCGCACACCCCAATAGCGAGGCGGCAAGAGATTTCAACACAGCTGCAACTGTACGGAGAGCGATCTCGGGAATGGATGCAGGCTTATGGTGTCGAAAAAGGTTATCGGGAAACATGTTCTGTCGTTCTTGAATGAGGAGGAGAAAGAGGGTGGTGACACAATAGGGTCTAATAGTTCCGGTAGCTGCGTGTTCATAGACAATTGGGTGAGGGATTTTGTGGAGAGGAGGGAGATGAAGTTGGGCTCTTTTGGGATGTCTACAATTCGAGATTTTAGTCTTTTAACTTTTTATATAAAAACAACCAAAATTTGTACAAAATTTAAATGGTATTCCTTAGTTATTTTTAATTGTATTGATATCATTCAAATTATACCATAGTTTTGTAGCATGTAAAGCATTTTCTATAAAAAAAGGGGAAATAAATGATCATTGAGGTTTGCATATTGTAAGTAAATTGTAATATGGTATTTTTAGATTGTACTTGAACTAACAAAAATAGCACATATGGCTTTACATATTTTCACCTATTTTAACACTTCAATTTTATTTCAAAGAAAATAAACTATTCAAATCTTAAAATCGTTAATAATCTTGATGCGTATTCCCCACAACAAACTAAGAAAGATCAAGAAATCGATTCTTCGATAAAGATAACATTATTTGATAAATCCTGGTCGGTTTTCTCTATTTCATTCACCCAAGAAATAGAAAAATTAGAGTGTGGGAACAAAATCGTGCCCGTCAATCTTAAAACCGTGAAATTTTACTGCCGAGAAGAGTTGGAGCATCTATTCAAGAATCGTAAGGGAAGTACTTGAGCGTAAGTGCGTAACGGCTCTGTTCAAGGTAAATACAGTTTTTTTTTTTTTTGCGATGAAAAGGACTTAAAAACTTTGCAGAATGAACGAGTAAAGAACTCAAGTTATCTTGTAAGATGAGAGTTGAAGTAACGATTGGTAAAAAAAAGGTGTCGATGAAAAGCAAAATGACTGTACTATCTGCAACGGAATTCGCTACTCTAAATATGCGTTTAACTTTGATTTTCTTTTGCTTGTTATGAATAGACTTAGTTATCTGAAAGTTCATGAATTATTTAGCTGTTTCTCGTCCATAAAACCCCGTGTGTTTGTTATTTTCAATTAGTTTAGTTAAATTTCAAAATATTCTAGTGTTTGTCCCAATTATTTTAGTCAGATCCTAAAAGAATTAAATAAATAGATGAACGACACGATTGCTGTGTAGTTTGGGCCGTAGCCCCACGACCCCCTTCCTTATAATCGACAAGATGGGTTGGGCTAAAAAGCATACATTGATGGGCTTATAATAAAAGCCCAACCCAAAGTTTAAAACACCTCCCTGCACGGCACAACCAGACCCTTGGATTCTCCTATTCGTGTGAGTCTGTAACTGTAAGCATTGGTCTAGCTAATTTGTTCGCACGAGTTTTTTTTTAAAGAAAATTATAAATAGAGGTAAGATTTAAACTTAAATCTAAATTTTTATTAATAAATTATCATCAACAGATAATTAATGAGTTACGTATTTATTAACACAAATTGTACTATCGTGGTTGCTAAGTAACAACAGACAAATCCTAGACAACAATACCTGGTGCATTACCAGCAACAAGATCGCACGTGTGCAACAACAAAATCTCAAAACCAAATATTTATTTTGGTGGGTGTATTTGTCAATGTGCTTCCTCACCAACGAACCATCTTCCTTCACCAGTTAGCTAATTTAGTTTTTTGGGCCTTCTGATAAAAACAACTCCACATGCGTTTGTAAGGTTTGATGTTTGTCTCTTTATATTACCCAAAAACTCATCCATTTACCAGACATTGATTAGCCATTTATGCCAAACATGGCTTAGCAATTAGGTGATGGTGGTGTCTGTGTTACATATTTTAGTGGGCATCAACAGCTTCCATTGTCTGTCCCATGGGCCATGGAGCCCAACTTCTCTGATCAATCTGTTTCATTGCACGCTTAGCATTAGGGACTTTTTTTTAATGTTTGGCTCATAGTACAAGATTCTCTTTAAAGTTTACATATATCTAGCTTGATCAATTCTTGACAAGATTAGCCACTTGGGCTTCTTCTTCTTCTTTTGAGAAGGGCTAATGTGCTACTTAACATGTGTTGTTTAATTAATATGGTTTGAAATGCAACTAATCGTGTTCAGTTAAATAGGTTTATTAAAAAATTCTTAGGGTGCACTTTCAATCAAATAATTATACTAGATAAGTAATTTATGCATATCAAACCTCCAATCAAATCAAGTAAGAGGGTTATCTTTTTTCGGATAAAAAAAGAAGCTTAGAGTCTAAAAAATTCAGTTTATCACCTGAATACAAATTGACCTATTACCTACCTCATAAAAATAGTGTGTAATTACCGATTGACCTATAACTTTTATGTGTGTGGTGGCTGATATAAGTGTTCTTTTTACCTAAACTGAACCCGTTCAAATATTATTGAGCTTGTTAGTCATACTTATTGCATAATTTTGGCCCGCAAGAGTCTATTGCCAATAGTGGGAAAAGATAACTCATGCGTAAGAAATATATGAATTATTATAGGAATTAAAGAACACTAACATCAGCAAGTGACTTTAATTCCAATGGCCAAATCCTACCGATGGATACAAGCTTCTTCTTTCTTCGACTCTTTTTAATTTTATTTAAAAAAAAAAAGAGGTTGACCAACAGGCGAGACGTCGACCCAATCTATGCACTGATCATAATTACTAGTTGTGGGTGGGATCACCATCGTAATCCCCCTTTCCATTTTGATAAGAGTATAATTATAATTTATATTTATACTGTAATATATACTCCCTCTGTTTTTTAATAACTGTCGCTTTTTTACGAATTTTTACTATTCATAATACTTGTCATTTTATTGATTTTGAGGTATATATTTTGTGCAAATGACAAAAAAATAATTATGCATCGACCCAATTTGATGATAGTGTGATAATTTGAATAGAAATAATGAGAAAAAATGAAATAATGTATACCTTTTGGTCTTTGGGATCTGGAAATTGAATATCCATCCCTTCAGAATAAACGGCTTCACTTTCCCTAATAAATTCCATGAATTTAAAAAATTGTCGGCCGCTTGGGTCCTTTCTGAAATTTATTTAGAAATTAAGAGGCTGCAAAGTTTTTTGTTTTTTTTTATTTTATATTCTTTTTTATAGAAAAGAAGATATTTAATTTTTATTATTGTTAAAGAATCTTATTTTTTCGAACCGATTATTGAAGAGGCTTAAAGGGAAAAGAAAGAAAAAGAAGATTTAATTATTTTATTACTCTTAACATGTGTAGATCGACATGCTATCATAGTTGTTAATTAATAATTTGCGTAGCGACTGCTTTTTGAAATAAAACAGCAAATCAAATCAAATTAGATGACTTAATTATGACTAATGTGATGATTTAATCTTCCAAACCTAAAGAAAGCACTCAAAGCCGTCAGTCGATTGAGTGACGCATATACATGATCAGCTTCATTATCATCATTTCTATCATCAAGAAAGATAGTGTTTATCTTAACCGACCAAAGAATAATGAAAAGGAAAATGGATCTTTTTATAACTTCCCTTTTCTAAGTTTTCTTTACTGATATGAACTTACACCAGCTAGGAAAAAAAGAAAGAAAAACAGTTCTACTATCATTTTCCTTTGCCCTAACCTATTATACCAAACACGCAACTAAACAGTGGCTTTGACCTAGCAAACGATACCTAGCTAGGTAGGGGAGATACTACAGTCTATAGCTAGGGTAGGATAGCTAGATACTATTAATTAAAGACATTATTGATTCGATTAATAGAAACTAAATGATTGTATTTGGGTCGGCGTCGCTAGCAATTTGTAGGATAAAATGACCCGTTTGGTTTTGATTTGATATAGCACAGTTATGCTTATTAAAGAAAAGACGCATCTTAAAATTTTGTCCAACTTAAATTCAGAATAGTCGACATTTAATATAATGATCGACCTCATGCTATCAATCAACGACCGTAAAATATTCTCTAGGGAATTCTTTTCAGTCCTGGGTGGTGTGAAAGAAACCCTCTCTGTTAGCCAAACAGCGAAAGTGTGACACAAACAGGAAAAAAAAAGGTGTTATGATATATATCTTTCACCTTGTAAAGAAGAGCCAGAAGAAACAAAACATTATATTCTTCATACCACACCAAACCAACATGTACAAAAACAAAAACAAAATCATTGGATTAGAGCTAATTAATAATTAATCAATGCAGTAAACATGATACTACTATCACCATATCATTTTTTTTTTAATAAGCGGAAGAATTATTATTAGCAAGCCAAGAGGGCTGCAAAAGGAAGCAAGAATGTACAGCAGGATGGTAGTGAAAAGCTACCTCCCAAACACACAGCTATCTACACACACCCTAATTAATCTCGACTGCCAAGACAGACCACATATATCATTAGCTTCTTCGATATGTCTTTCTTACAATATACTCTCTTTTTGCGTTTTGTTCTGTCAATAATAAGCTACAGCTTACAGCTAAACAGCAATTTGTCGCGTCACATTCATCTTACCTGTCGTCCATGCGTTGCACGCGAATCTTTGACAAGTTTATTAAGGAGAGGGTAATTAATTAGTAGTAATACTTATAATTAACTTTGAGATCGATGTAATCATTTACCGACCGCAAACTGTGATTTTCAACCTTTTTAAAGCTATCTAATTTTGACTAATTGTCCTACAAAATCCAATATTACTTGACCTTAAACCACCTAGTTTTAGTCATAATCCTAAAAAAAACAAAAACTTGTTAATTTGACCGTGCATTCTCCTTGGATTAGTTTCCTAGCAAATTATGCTTCCCCCCAATCTAATCTAATGGTCAAACATGCCCGTAAAACGACAATGCATATGTTCTACAGATAATAAATTAAATCTTACTATATGATTAACTTTAATTAATCCCAATTTTGGTTTCCCATTTTGATTCAAGGGATGGATTAATTAAGAACAAAACAATAGAGTTATTATTAAGTACTCTTACGTTTTTTAACTTTACCTTCCATGAATCGGATTCCATTTGTGTTTTTAAGGGACATGACTTTATACTTTGATCGGTTATGTCAAATAGATACAGACAAATTCTAGAATTAACTCTACTACCAATAAAAATTCCAGTTTAGGACAATAAGATTACAAAACTGTTAGAGGATCTTCATGTCCTGTATGTGGAGGGAGGATATTGTTTATTCAAAGGGTTAGCAATATTCTGCTATTATTTTCTCCCTCAAATATATTTAACTTTTAATAGAATTCAAGTTAATCTTAACACGATAATACATTTAGTATATACGAACCGTTCATATATATTGGAATAGTCTCTTCCTTAAAAAAAATAGAAAAGATATATATTCGTAGAGACGACAAATTGTTTTAGAAAAATAAATGAATTTATGAACTAAAGTTTCTAACAATAACAGTCTATGTACATTCTTAATTTTTGTGGTTCCATACATGAAGATACATTTGGTCATGGCATCTAATAAAGGGAATCGATCCATTCTTGAAATTTCATTATCAAATGTCTAAACGTATATGTTGGTGGAGCAGGACCAAGTAAGGGCTGGATATATGAGGAAGGCAACGTGTAAGGCCTGGCCGTGGGGCTTGTATGCTTTTTATCTTAGCCAAAGTTAGACCCATTTGGCTCATTCGGGGGACAAAACTACCCCACAAAGGCCCTGCCCCAGCCAATAAGAGGGTACCACAAACCCAATATCTGAAAATGACTTTTGATATTGGGTGAAAATTATAGAATATCAATTTATATTTTACACTACACTCACGTAATAAATTTATTATTAATGGGTGGGATCCTCAAGTGTGAAGTTTTTACTTTTTAGTAATGTACCTCGCTATTTTATATGAGTGATAATGTAAAATATGAGTTGATATATTTCGAGAGTACATGATAATTATGTTGTAAAATAATGATATTCCAAAGGTTGAATATCTCTCCCATTCCAACGGTTATGAATGGCTTAATTACCATGATTGTGCAACGGCTTAATTGCCATGATTCTGTAACGGTAATGGCCATGATGGCCATGATAATCCCCACCTTAATGGTCATCAATCTCCACCATAATGACCACATATTTCTATCATAATGGTTTGGATCTTTTCCTCCCTCTAAATATCACCTACTCCATCAAACCAAAGAGATATCAAGAAGAGAAACACTACACTCAAATTGAGAGCTTTATTTCCTGGTTATTATTCTATTGTTATTCTTACTGTTCTGGATCCCGATTTCTAAATCGGAAGAGATCGTTTTATCCTGGGGGAAATAAATTCCTTTAGGGCGAGCGTTTCTACGCGACTCGATCTTTGTATTTCTAACTTTATTTTGCAGGATTTTCCAACAATCTAAAGGAATTTATTCTACTGGTGATGGATCGATTAAGAGTGCAAAGAAAAGAAAGTTCATATCATCATCTTATGCTTAACAGATAAGTATCAGTTTCCTTTTCTTTGTGGTAAATTAATAGTATCCCTAACTAAGAGGATATGCTTCTAAAAATTATTTGGGTGAATTAACATTGGAATGTTAATACAATTTGTCCATGACATAAATTAATTATTTGATTCATTCTTTTCGACATTCCATGCCATGTATATGTATCATAATTTTTATGATCATTGCCAAGAATTTGAGATGTTTGTTATATATTGATATTGCTTAATATTTTATTATTTAATTTTATTTTCTATTGATACCAATTATTGTGGAGGGTATTTTTTATTAAGCAATAATGGTGCACGTACATATTCCTAAGAGTAATTACAAAGGAGCTCGAGAATGAATTCAAAGATTATGAGGTAATGTATTAATGCCATAAATATTGTTATAATGGGATGCATTAAATAAATTTCAATGTATTATATGAGTTACGTATATATGTTGTGGCAATGGACTAATGTTTAAACTTAGTCAAATAATTTCTTAAATGCAATTAAGTGCATTCATCCAAATTTGATGTTGTTGCCATACATACTATTGCAATACGAAGAATTCATTTTTGATGGTACATGATGAATTATAATTTTATGAGAGATTTATTTAACAATTTAATTTCTCAAAAAGTCTAATTACTTGTGGGGCATTCATGAGGACCATATTGATGATGAAATTCATGTCTCTTAGTGATTCAGATACGATACAAGTATGTATCAAGGTATGTTATTCTCCATGTGCTTGATAAATTTTCTTGGTTAGTGTTTTATATTACTCAAGATTTGTTTAACAATGATAAGAGGTGAATGACCGATATTAATTGTTATATTACTGTTACAATGTGGCAATGGAGTAAGCGGTGCAAATATAAATGAGTTTTTAATATATAAGATTATTCTTAATTGATTATGAAAATAAAGTGGATGATGACTTTATTATTGGTGAAATTGAAATCTCCGTGTTACGGTATGCAATTAAGGTTCCAAAATTTAATTGCAATTTTATGTGATATTTTTAAACAAAAAGTGATTAATGATTGAAAAGTTGATTTGTACCAAAATTGGGATTTTGTGCATAAATGTTTATACAATATGCTTAATTGCAATTTTTATGAGGTATCTTAATTAATGTTATAGATTTTCACTTAATGTGAAAATAATTCCTTAAGATACATTGTTTGACATAAATTGTTTTATTTATGTTAATAATTGGTGCAATTAATGTATTTAAATGAGAAGAATTGAATCTGTGGAAACAGATCAATGTTTAGTCTTACTGTTTAAAAAGAATTTAAAACAGTGATTCATGTAAAATTATTGTTAAGTGGTGTGACTATTACTGCTATGGATTGATTAATATTCTCATAAATATATATGTGGAAATTGTGAGTATTAATCAATGCGATTGTTTCCTGATTAAAGTGGTAGGGATCAATTGTGCAGTGAACTATCTAGCTAATCAAGTTTGCAGAAAACTTAATTATGGGAAAATATATAACGTATATATTTCAACGCTCGTGAAGCTTGCGATCAAATTAATGAGTAATTTGATTATACTCGATACTATAAGAGATGATGTGCTCTCAAAGAGGTATTTACTTTCAATCTTAATTCTTGTGTAATTGTGTGAAATTAAGAATGTACCAATTATATTTATTTGGTAGAATTAAACAAATAGAATAATATTCGCAAATGTGGGGGTCCGAATATTATAATTATTGTTTTATTTATTTATTAAAAAAACAAAAAACAAAAAAATGCCATGAAGTATACTAATACTTTTGTGAGTCTGTGGCAGCAATGATATCACAAGTGTGATAATGGGCAAATAAATAAATAAATGAGAGATGTGATGTGTTAGCACAATACTATCACCAGAACTTTGTGTTGAGGTTTTCCATTTTTCTTAAGAATTGGACATTTTGATGTCAAGGTTTTCAGTACTCTTAAATGACGTACTTAAGATTCCGTTGTATTAAAGAATACAGTGATGATAGATACCATGAATTGTGGTATCATATATAACTTGAGATTCCGCTGTATTAGAGAATACAGTGATGATAGATACCATGAATTGTGGTATCATATATAAATTGAGTTTCCGCTGTATTAGAGAATACAGTGATGATAACTACAATGAATTGTGGTATCCGTTGTATTAGAAAATACAATGATGATAATTGAATTTTATATTCAAATGAGATTTGATGAGATTAAAATCTACTAGTGATGAAATGTGATGATCCACTAGTAATGTTAATAATTTTTGGATGAAATTCTACAACATGTGAGAATTTTATTGGGTGTAACACCTATGTATCGATACATTATGTTTGCCAAGCTGAGGCTTGCATGTGGTTGAGCTAGCTATTGTTTAAATGATATTTGTTGATTATGAGAAGTCAGAAGTGATTTTGGCCGATCCTCTGACTAAGTCTCTGAGTGGAAAAATTAATTGAAGAAACATCGAGGGGAATGGGACTTAAAGCCATATTGGAAAATTAACAGTGATGGGAACCCAACCTTTGTGATTGGAGATCCCATGAAGAAGGTTCATATGGGTAATAACAAGTCACTTGTTAATTCTGTTAACACAAATTGATTGTCCTTCCTAAGGTGTGGATGTGTTATACTGCATTGATTGAGAGGATGAGTTTTGAACTCTTAATGATTTCATATCCCTTATGGGTGATGTATTGATTGCGGATACATTTGATGAAATCACCTATATGAATGTGGAGTGGGGCCGCTCCTATGAGATTGTGGCATAATCTCTAGAGTATTCATTAACATCCAGGCACGCGCATGGCCAAAACGCGCAAAACCGCGTTAACAGTAAGAATTGTGGGGGTATAACATGATAAATAGATTCCCTACCTTACAAAAGAGCTAATGGTTCATAGAAGTTTTAAACTTCACCATTATCTATTTGAGGATAAAGTTTATTTATCTAGGTCTGGTTCATAGACCAAAAGACACTAGATTCAAAAAGTTATACTCCATATATAATAACCAGGAACTCTTAATGTCAACCTTTGTAATATGTGGGGGGTTGTTGTAAAATAATTATTACAAAGGTTGCATAACCATTCTTCTTAATTCTCCTTAATAGCCACAACGGCCATGTAATGGCCATAATTCTTCTTAATGGTCACAGCGGCCATATAATGGCCATGATGATTAAAATCAACCTTTGTAATATGTGGGGGATTGTTGTAAAATAATGATATTCCAAAGGTTGAATATCTCTCCCATTCCAACGGCTATGAATGGCTTAATTACCATGATTGTGCAACGGCTTAATTGCCATGATTCTGTAACGGTAATGGCCATGATGGCCATGATAATCCCCACCTTAATGGTCATCAATCTCCACCATAATGACCACATATTTCTATCATAATGGTTTGGATCTTTTCCTCCCTGTAAATATCACCTACTCCATCAAACCAAAGAGATATCAAGAAGAGAAACACTACACTCAAATTGAGAGCTTTATTTCCTGGTTATTATTCTATTGTTATTCTTGCTGTTCTGGATCCCGATTTCTAAATCGGAAGAGATCGTTTTATCCTGGGGGAAATAAATTCCTTTAGGGCGAGCGTTTGTACGCGACTCGATCTTTGTATTTCTAACTTTATTTTGCAGGATTTTCCAACAAATTATTCCCGTATAGTGGCATTATTATTGTATGGTGGAAGGATACGTAAGGTCCCTGTAAGTAATTGTGAGTGCCACATCACAACTCAAGCTGTATTTTTAGAATCTGGGTCATGTATGTCCATCTCCCATGCTGGGGGTCTGCCTCTGCCTGTGCGTGAGCCTATGATGTGTATATCATCTGCCCTAAATACGAACAAACTTTCAATCTCTAAGGTGATTATAACCTTACATGAGTCGATAGTGACGTAGAAAATGGTATAATACACATTCCAATTGCAAGATCTAATTACATATATATCCCTAAACTCTCAAATTGAGTACTAATAACTCTAATTCAATCTTTGTGTAGGTAGCGAACTTGCAATTACTGTATATGAATATTTTATTTCTTGATGAGCCGCGCCAACAGTTTTTAAAACGTGATTAGTACTCATCCAATACAGTTTTCTGTATTCTCGGTGCAATTATTTGTATTCATATGCTGTCTCCAATTATATGACCTAATTTTCTTTCAAGATTTCAAGCTTGTAATTGAACAAAATTAATAAAAAGGAAGATGGTCGATCAACGATCTGCCATGCTTTGTTCTTGCTTTTTCCCAACTCATACTACGTACTGTCCTCTTCAGTTTGTTATAATTGCTACTATTAATTATTATCAATTATCACAAGAAAACATCTGGGAAATATATGCGCATAATCTCATGATCCTAAAAAAAGCATAACTTAAATAGAGTAGAATAATTGTTATTATGATTATTGTCTTTAGGGTAGGTATAATTAAGTAGAACAAAAAAAATATCTTTTTTATCATCAAATTAATTAATTAATAAATAGTGATTTAAAAACATTGTAGTATTTTTTCTTCTTTTTTTCTCTCAAAAGAAATATCAACTCATATTTTAATTATAATTCATATAAATTAAGTATAGTAAAATCTATCATTATGACTCTAATAGCCTCGATTATTTATGTAAGTAAAGTATGAGTCGTAATAATTTATTATTATAATAGTAAACATCAAATGAGACTTAAAGTCCAAGTTTTGCAATTAATGGGAAGATTGATCCGTTTGTAATTTTGTATGGTGTGGTGTATAATTAAGAATGTAAAATCCGTTCAAGAAAAAATCCAGGAAAAACGAAAAAGGGCCCCACCAAAGGGAGCAAATGGACGGGCCCACAAAAGCGGAGTTTGTCGGTTGGCCACCCCGTTGGGTAGCAAAGAGATGGACCATTACAGCGTCTGTGGGTGGATCCACACCTTTTTTTTAACTGTATCCAATCCACCACTCGCTTCCACAAACTTTTACCCTCCACTCTTGCATGAAATTACGAAACTACCAGTGGGCGCTGATTCTGATCGGACCAAGACAGGGCTTAGGTCTTGGCCTGAGGTGGACACTGATCGAACCAAGTCAGATATTCGGGTCTGGATCTGCCCCAAATCTGGTCTAACAATTGGGTCACCACCTGCTTCTATCTCCATCTGTCCAAATTCGATCAACTAACCTATATAATTGATCATCTCAGATCTTTGGGTGTAAATTGCCAAAAGAAGAAGAAAAGCACCTACGAATTAGAGGAGGTTCTCGCCGGAATTGCGTCCGCCGCCGACGAGAAAGAAAAGGAAAACAGCGGCTGAGCTTGAGATTGCTAGGTGTGTGCGTGTATTTATATCCCTTATATTTAATCAAGTTTATTAGTTTATGTTTTGTTTTAGTATCTGCGTTGAAAAAATGATTATTATATCATGAAAAAAATGCTTTGAATAGTCTAGTTTTAAATAAATAAAAAATACACTAATTAAATTTGACTATATTGGTTAAAATGACATTGTTGTATAGCTCATGTGTCACTTTTCGTCACCATAAAATAAAAATAAAAAATGCAATTATCTTTTATTAAAAGATAAACCATTAATTCAGTTAATTGTATATTAATCTTTTGTGAATCCTTGTCATAATTCAATCAGGATTATGGCCATGGGATAGACCATACTATAGTATTCCAACTTTCATCTCTACTTTATTTAGCTTCAACAAGTCTTCAAATCTTGATTCACTCACAAATTTTAAAACCATAAAGAATCACACTTCTCTTGTTCAGGATTTAAAATCCCATCTAATTAGTAGTACTCCTTAATTAGCTCCTAATAATTAGCTCTATTTGCAAAGATTAATTGATGGGTTAATTAGAATCTGACCCAGTTTCCTAATTACCAAAATTAATTACAAGATCCAACAACACATTCATATGATTGTTCTTTCTTACCTTTACATACAAAACAATTGAAATACCTTCTGCCAAGGCAGCTGCTGCAACTACTGTCAAAGGAGACTGGTCGGCTGTCACATACTAGAAACATCATATCCTCATCACTCGTACGTTAGCTTAGCTGATTAACACTAGACAATACGTGAAAATGGGTCATTTATTTTCGTTCGAGTATATTTTTTCTCTTAGAGAAAAAGAGAGAGCACTTACAATATGATTTGCTCCGTCGATTCGCTATGCTTGAACTCAGATATTTAATTTTGAGAGTGTATAAGTCGTTACTATTCGGCTACATCGAATAATCAAATACTTAATACTAAGAAAAGATTGTAACTAACATAGGTAAGAATCCAATGTTTGTCCCAACAAATTGTTGAAAATGACACCCAACTGCTCAAACACACCAATTTCTTAATTTCATTAATGAATGACTTTACGGCCATAGCTCTACCTTTCCCTTTTACTAACATCACAACCTGCATACGGTTTAACACTTGTTTCTTCGTTTCTCACCTTCTCATACTTTTCTGCCCATATGGACCACATGCTATTAATGATACAGGCATTGGATTTGAAAAGAGACGAGCACATTTTACTAGCTTTATCTATTCATTAAATAATGTTTAAAACGATACTAAAACACCAGTTGAGCGAAAGTAGTACTAAGATGGTTGAAGTTTTGTTTTTCAATAAGGTAATGCTGCAGTAAAGGAGTAAAATACTGGAGATTTGTTACTAGTACAAAGTTTGCTGACATTGATAGTGATGCACATAGACAACTCTTTCTTTTAGCTCTCTTCTTCTTCTTTTTATGTTGGCAGACATTAACTTTAGATGATTAGTTTTTCCTTTTCTCTTATTTTTAAAAATGAATAAAATGTGCATAGTTTTCCTTTTTGGTATTAATAATGAATTAACATAATTTGTGAGGCGTACGATGTTGCGTATAAAATAGTGTTTGACAGAAAAATAATTACTGTAAACAAAAACAAAAATAGAAAATTAGAAAAAGATTGGTGTGGCAGTGATGAGAGATAAGGGCACAAGTGGGCGCAGGATAAGCACGCTGCCTTGGACATGGCAAATATGCCTAAATCCCTCAAATTTCCTCCTTCCATTTCTTTCCAGTCACTGCAAAAATAGTTTACAGATTCTTCATAATATATTTCAATTTGTTTAAGCTGTTGATTTCTTGAATGATTAGCAGTTATTGCTTTGTTGAGCACATCAAGAACAGGAAAGACCAACCAAGATTTTCTTGAGGTTGTGGTCTAATTAAGTAGTGCTGCTGTATTTTCTTTGGTCAAGTGTTCTTGCTTGCTTGAGCAGGTAAAAAAAAATTAAAAACTTTATTTTAGAAAGTGAGGTATATTAGATATCTTATGTTTTCTTTTCCATCTTTGATGGGATTTTGGTGGCTTTGATTCCTTTGTGTGCATGTCCAAATCAGCCATGGGGTATGGAACTGACTGAAAAGACATGGACTTTGTTGCTAGTGTTTCATCTTCCTGGTTTAGGTTTATGTCATCTTGACAATTTATGCATGTCATGCAGTAATTTCTTCTTGTATACAAAAACTCAAATGGTGACATCCTTTTTTTCCAAGAAAGTTCTCTTTTTTTTTTCTAAATTTCTTTAATGGTGGTTGGTGTTTGCTTCAATTAATTACTTTGTTTGGTAGCTAAGTTGGAAAAATTTACACAGGAAAGGAGTGGTCATTGAGAGCAGAACATCTACTGGTTGCTGCTAGAGAAAGAAAAGATTTTGTGGCTGAAATTGGTCATCAAATAGAGGATTTCTGATTTCAAGAATGTTAGAAAGAAAATGTTGTAGCACGTAAATCAGGAAAAAAAAACCCAGAAGGAGTAGTAGTCATGAAGTTTATGAAACTTGGTTCCAGGCCTGATACTTTCTACACAGCAGAAGCTGTCAGGTAAAAAAAAAAAAGAACTTGCCCTTAATTACATGAAAGATTTCTTTTTTTCAGGTTTAGATAACACAAAGTTGTTTTCTTAATGCAGGTCTGTCTCCTCTGAAGTATCTAGTGACCTTATAATTCAAGTGAAAGGAAGTAGATATCTGCTTCACAAGGTAAAGTTTTTTCTTTCAATTTCCTTTTTTCAGGAAACGAAGCGGAGATTCTGGAGATTTTTTCTTTCGTTCGAATCGAACAAAATGGTGTTGTGACTTGTGAGTGTTTCTTGTATGCTGATTTTTGGTCTGTTTTCTGTTTGCAGTTTCCTCTGCTTTCGAAATGTTTGCGGATGCAGAGACTATGCTCTGAATCCCCTGAATCTGGACAGCACCAGATTATGCAGCTCCCTGATTTTCCCGGTGGGGTTGAGGCGTTCGAGCTATGCGCGAAGTTCTGTTATGGTATAACAATCACTCTTAGTGCCTACAACATTGTGGCTGTGAGATGCGCGGCGGAGTATCTGCAGATGACTGAGGATGTTGAGAAAGGGAACTTAATATACAAGGTTGAGGTTTTTTTCAACTCCTGCATACTTCATGGGTGGAAAGATACAATAGTCACTCTACAAAGCACCAAGGGGTTTCCTTTGTGGGCAGAAGACCTTGGAATTACGAGCAGATGCATCGAAGCGATAGCTTCCAAGGTCTTGACGAATCCCACGAAGGCAGGTTTGTCCCATAGCCAATCTAGAAGGGGTAGGGATAACGTATCTTGTAATGGAACAGATAGCCAGAGGCATAAGCCAGTAAGCAAAGGGTGGTGGGCTGAAGATATGGCAGAATTAGGGATAGACTTGTACTGGAGGACCATGATTGCAGTTAAATCCGGTGGAAAGATACCGTCGAATCTCATTGGTGATGCGTTGAGAATATATGCAGCTCGATGGCTACCAAAGATTTCGAAAGAAAGAAATTGCAGCAAACAAGTTGATTCAGACTCGGATTCGGAGTCTACTTGTGATGTTAATTCAAAGCATAGGCTGGTTTTGGAATCATTAGTAAGTTTACTTCCGGCAGAAAAAGGCGGTGTGTCCTGCAGTTTCCTTCTTAAGCTCTTGAAAGCATCCAATATCCTAAATGCCTCTGCTCCTTCTAAGATGGAATTGGCCAAAAGAATCGGAATTCAACTCGAGGATGCTACAGTCAATGATTTGTTAATACCATCTTACTCAAACGCAAATGATACTATATATGATGTGGATTTGGTCATGACCATATTGGAGCAGTTCATGTCACAAGGTCAGAGTCCTCCAACTAGTCCTCCAAGATCAAAACTCGGGTTCGAAAGAAGAAGGTCCCGGTCAGCAGAGAATATTGACTTGGAGTTTCAAGAAAGCAGGAGATCTTCCTCAGCATCACACAGCTCAAAGTTGAAGGTGGCAAAGCTTGTGGATGGATATCTTCAAGAGATTGCCCGGGATGTGAATATGCCTCTTTCGAAATTCATTGCAATCGCTGAGGCCATACCGAATTTCTCGAGGATCGATCATGATGATCTGTACAGAGCTATTGACATTTATCTCAAGGTAACATAACAAGTTTTTTTTTCTTGGTTAGAGAAATCTAACATAATTCCAAAGGTGCTTAATGTTAGGACATACTTCACTTTCATTTGTCACATTCTATGATGTGGGTCACTGTTATGAGTTAGATATAACCAACTATCTTGACCTCAGAACCTTATCAGGCTAACCTAACACATTTAGTATGGATGGAAAATGAGTACATTTTCTTGTTTTCTGTTTATTGTGTTCATATCTACCTCATTCCACAGCTAGTTGTCGGTCGTCGTCCAAAAAATTCAATACAACCTATTTCATTTTCTTTTAGTACTGGTTGAATTTGTTGTGTACCATACAACCTATGTCTTTATTGGAAATGTGTGATTGAAACTTCATACTTCTGATATGTGAACATCCAGGCACATCCTGACTTAAGCAAGAGTGAGAGAAAACGTTTGTGTCGAACCCTAGACTGCAAGAAACTATCGGTAGAAGCGTGCATGCATGCTGCACAGAACGAGCTACTCCCGTTGAGAGTGGTTGTGCAAGTTCTCTTCTTTGAGCAAGCTAGAGCTGCAATGGCCAGTGGCAAAGTCACTGAATTGCCAAGTAACATCAAGGCACTTCTAGCTGCGAATAACATCGACCCGTCAAGACCTATAAGCACAACAACCAGCATTCAAGCAGATGACCAATGGAGTGTATCAGGTCTTAAATCACCAAAGTCAAGGATTCCAACTCTAAGGATGAAACTAGCAGAAGATGATGACTTGGATGTATCGGACTTGCAGTCGGATTCGCTTAGTAGGAGTTCAAAGTTTAAGGCTTTTCGCTCTCTCCCCACGCGACCCAAAAGGATGTTCAGTAAGTTACTATTCATCAACAAAAGTTCGAGCTAGAAGAATTGAGCTAATTTTGGCGCGCGAGGATGGTAATTCGAAGTGTGACTTACACACTGGATCATTTTTCGTTTCTGTCCTTACCGAAATCCCTTGTAATTCGTAGCTGAGAAAAAAAGAGAATTCTAATGTGCATTGTTGATGTAATCTAATATAATAAGATTCTAAGATTTTCAGGAAAATCTCCTGGCGGATCTGATTGTAGGAACTAGAAACAGAAATTAGGAATTTTACCACATCATCAGCTTATGTGGGACCAATTATATTCTTTGGTCTGTCCATTATTCTGCAACACACCTGCTGCTGTCTATCTGGATCCCCACTTGTTGATTGCCACTACTACAACTGGTACTACTACTTACTGTTAAATCCTGGCCGTACATGTAAACATTATGCAGATCACTGTTACAGGATTCTTCCTGTTATTTCTTTTTATTTTCTTCTTTTTGATCTAATAATTTCTTCAGTTTGTCATTTGGATTTCCATCAGAATTGTATAATACTAAATCTCTAGCTGGTATCATTTCTTGCAATTAGTTTTTATTATGATTTGTGTCTGATCTAATGCAGTGCTCCTATCTGGGGATTGTTCATCTAATTCCTCCGTTTTGAACCAATAATCTAAGTTTGTCATTGTCTTTCCAACGAATAATACAAAACAATAATATTTTTGTGGCCCTGTGAAATCAAATCATGTCTCCTCTTGGCATGTCACCTCATGACAGTCTTGCATGAGTAAAACTTAGGTACATCATGATATAGGATGATGACAAGTGTCCAAAAGTATTTAGAATAGTGGTATTCTAGTACTATTTGGGGCACGTGTCATCTTCCTAAATCATGATGTAGGTATATCATGATGTACCAAAATTTGTACCTCCATTTTCCATGTCATTTGTGTTGAGTAAGCTTTTTTCCTTTTACGGTTTTGTGGGTTTTGAGAAATGTAGAAGTTGTAGTAAAGTGGAAGCATTATTAGTTTGATGTGAACTTATGTATGGTGGAACCGACTGCTCATCCGCATGGTAAAATCAAAAGAGGTTTTTACAAGAAATGTGTAATGGGTGAGAGTTTGTATTGGGTAGCATGGGGTTGCATAATTGTTGGCGGGGTCATTATAATTGTTGTCGTTATGATTTTGCAGTGATGATTGAATGATGACCCATCATTGTTTTACCTCAATCAAATTCAATTACAGCTGCAATATGGTCAAGTCCCTTCTTCTTCTTTTGGTTTATAGAGTTCGTATTTTTTATTTTTGGCACAATTTAACTCCTACTCAATTCAATTTGACGCATTAACTAAGATATCAAATTAGGTCGAGTAGAGGGACAGACGATGTCATTTAATCCAAAATGTTCATTAATCAAAACCTATAAACTTAGATATTTGTTTTGTAGGACAACTCTTTTGGTTTCAATTTAATGGAGTTGTCACAGCTCACAAGGGCTTCAAAATGTAGGTACAGTTTGAATGATGTTAATAATTACATCAGGTGGAAGTAGTAACTGGTAAGTACTGCATTCAATCCAATCATATCCAGTGGATAACCTGCCAATATGTGTGGGGTTGGGTCTGCTACTCTCTACTTAGTAGTTAGTAGTTAGGATGAGCTATCAATCCCTGGTAGCTGAGATGGTTTGATTCTTGGGTGAAAAAAAAATTCCAGTAGTCAAAGCATGTAAGTTGAGGCCCATGGGGTAGCAGCATTTGATAAAAAAAACAATAAAATACTATCTTAATTAAAGTTCTACAAACAAAGCAAAAAAAATAGCATAATTAGCCGTTTCTAGAATGACTTAATAACTCTTTTTTTTTAAAAAAGGCATAAGATACGGATCCCTTAGACAGCATAAATGCTTCATCTATTATGTTACTGGGCCGGAGCCCAAATAGTAGTAGTAGGATTATATAAGTTCAGGGCCCAACAACTACTGGGCTTTGGAGGTGGCAGGAGAAGTAGGAGAGTCGATGCTTTTCGTGCGATGAAGGGCTGGGCTACTGTTGCGATGAAGCCTGCACCGAAACGACCCCGCATGAGAAGTTGGAGAGCACAAACAGCTTCCGGGCTTTGGCATGCTGGCCTGCCTTGTCAGCCCACTCGGCACTTGGCATTTTGTTACATTCTCATCGCTCTCCGATGATGGAATCTCCACCTTCATCACCTGTCCACTCTCCATTTCTTGATTTCTTCTTCCGATTTATAATATCTGTCCATTCATGCAAACAAAAAAAATCATTAACTGACTTAAAAGATAGTAAAAAAATAAGATTAATTGATTAAAGTACTCATTTTAATACTAGTTTAGGACAAGACTGATTGTAATTGAAGTTGTGGATGATATTTTGGAACAAAATTTTTTCTCTAAAACAATATATATTATGAACTAGAGAGAGAGAGTATGCTATCAAATAATTATATTTTGATTTAGATATGTCTAGCTCACTTAATTTCCATATATAAGACCCCAAAAAAATGAAATTTGACAATATGAAATGAATTAAATGTTACCTTATTTCTTGGAGGATGATCTTGAATCTTTCTGGAACTCTTGAAAGGGGAAAATGGGAATTGGATAACAAGATAAGAAAAAGAGAGAAAGAGTTGGATGCAATTTTTACTTTACTTTTTTTTAGGTTTCACGGGTATGATGATATTACCTACATTTATCACTTTTGCTAATGCTTCAACCACTCCCTCATAACAAGAGAAAAAAAGAAAAAGAAAACCAATCATCAACTTATAGACCCCTCTTTCCATTTTATTTTGTTCTGATTTGTTTTGTTTTTTCGACGTAAATTGTAACTTAGAGATTCAAATTTAAGGCATCTAACTAACGCGTTGATTGTGCATCTTTTTATATAAATAAAGAGAGAAAATAATAAGATAGGATAGGGGAAGGGTCCCTTGAATTCAATCATGTCGGACATTCTAGAGGATGTCAATTTAGCTCAATTATCCTCTTTTTAATATGACCTATTATTTATAATTTATTATAAAAAACTAGTCTTTGTTACTACCAACCCGCGTTAAAATTAATGAATTAAATTTAATAGGCGTTAGTTTTTTATAACGAGAAACAAACGGGAACCAAACACGTAGTGGACTGGATTCATCTGCTGCTCCCAACAAGGTTTGTAATCCACTGTGGGAAGTGTCAGCCCGCTTCAAGCTGGAATTCAAGTGAGCTACCACAAGCCCATTACGCATTGGTTGTTAACTTGTTATTTACTAAATGGGCCAACTCAAATATCCAAACAGAGGCTGTCTGCCAAAAAGAGGAAGTGGGAAGAAATTATGAATAGCCGTTTTGAATTTTTCCCATATTCAGTCGGTCCTTAATTAACATGATAAAATGGTTTATTCAAATAGAAGAATATAATTTATTTTAATAAAAATATATATCCCAATTATAGCCTTTATAAACATTGATTAAAAAGGAAACAGTCTACCAAAAAAAAAACCTAACACAACATTTATATATATATAATATCTCATTGTGTTAAAGCTCGAAATTCAACTTAAATGGTACATAACTTAGTTGCCTTTACTAAATGGTGAGTAATTCAAACCTGAACGGCTTCTCTCTGTAGCTGACGTGTGTCTTTTCTTCCTTAATTTCAGCTTGGATCCTCTAATTTTTTTGTTGAATATAAGCAGTCATGTTAGAGAAATCTGAACCGTTCAATAAAATTGGACGGATGAGATTAAAAATTCAAGTAATTAATGAGTTGACCACTTGTTGAATTTTATTGACCGATCAACTCATTAATCACTTGAATTTTTAATCTCATCCGTCCAATATAATATCACATCCATAATGATATAAACAGAAATAGTTTGTTGTTCGTCTTTGATGCTAAGAAAAAGCATCCATCGGCTAAACATGGCAATGAGCTCATATGGAAAAGTCAATATGTAGCAAACACTAATTTTTATTTCTTAGAAGATAATACACACATAAGAACGCTTTTATATATATAAATGAAGGTTTTAATCGTTAGATGTTATTTTAATCATTTTAAAAGTGATCTTTTCAGAATCAATGCATTATCAAAACTGTATTCAATGACTAACATACTCAAATCTTATATTCATACGTTATTTTTTACACTAATTCACTTCACTCCGGTTTACTGTTTACCTTTCTACCAAGAGAACCATATCGTATATACATATTTTTTGCTTGTAGTTTGCAGGAGAGATTTCAACAATAAGGCTGATGGCATATCATTTTCCGTGTGTGTGTAAAATGGCAGATCATTTTCGATCTCAAAATAGTGAGACTAAGGCATGCAGGAAATAATTATTGATTGGCATCAGTCTCCAGGTCTAGAATGTAGTAAGTCATTATAATTGTACACCTTTAATGAGTCTCACTCCCCAAAAACAATTGTCTTCAAATAAAATTATTTTTAAAATGTGGCAAGATCACTCGGGAATATAAATAAATAAATAAATTAGTATCACGTCGTCTTTCTCAAATTTCAAAATGAATTACTAGAGGAAAGACTGTAAGTCAGAACCAGCTGTTATAGCAATGAAGTGCTACGAAATATCCCAAAAGAGAATGGAATGTAAGTTCCAATATTAATATTGGGAGAGAAGTCATTTATAGGAAACGATATGCTACTATTTATTACCAAGCAAAACAAGCAGAGCCTGAAACTAAAACTGAGGATATGTATGCCATGCGCGTCCATCTATCATCATTCACAGCAGTAATAAATGTATATGCATATCCAGGTAATTGTCCCCGCCTGCATCAAACTCCACTTCCCCATGAAGAATTTTACAATTACTACTACTATTTACTACACTAATAGTAGTATTCTTTTATTTTTAAGATCTCAACACAAAGATACTTACCCGTAAATTCACTAAATTAGGACTAATATTACTCGTATCAGCTCTGAACGTTTGACCAATTGTTTAGCGCATGAGATGGTGAAAGCGTTAAACTTCTATAATAGTGGAGTATTTGTTTAACACTGTGAGGGGTTTTAAGTGAGAAGTGAGGTAAGCAGTAAACAATGCAAAGTTAGAAACACAAACACACAACCTGAAAAGGAACGCAAAGAAAGCTGAGAAGTGCAATGCTAAACAAACACGACCTTTTCACCTCCAAAAAGTCAACCCAAGTACCTATGGTACGTCCATAAAGCCAAAAGAAAAAACCTACTCACCAAGCCAAAAAGAGGAGAAAAGCAAGTAACCGACAATAAAGCTGGATTGATTATACTATTATTATTAATTTTTAATTATCCTCCAGTCTACTCAGTACAGTTATCAGTGTTTCAGATTTCAGTGGTAGTTAGTCTACGACGACGACGACGACGACGACGACGACATAAACTTTTGATGCATTAGGATACTCAGATTTTCATCCATCTAGCTAGAAATTAAAAATTAATTAAAAACTAATTAAACAACCTCTTCCTCTTCTTCTGAACGTGAAACCCTAAATCAGAAACTACATAATTATATAATTAAACACACCAAGCAGAGAATAATTAATTAAGCATTCTGGATCCTGGCGGATAAGGCGCTCACGAGATCTGGGCACTGGAAAATATCATCTAAAATGCGATTATCAGGAGCCAATTGAAGATGTGGAGGTACCATCACTGCTGCTGGCCCGGGCAACCCATGGGCATTGTTATAATTATACGGCTCGCAACTGAACTGCCCCGTCGACGACCCTCCTAGTCCTTGATGATGATAATCGAAGTAGACGATGCCGCGGTTGTTCTTCACAAAACCACCACAGTACTCGCTCTTCGTCACTGAATTAACCACCGCTGGAACAACCAGTTGTGGTTGTTGACCGCCGCCGCCGAAACCAGAAGAGGCGGCGCTGACCGGCTTGCTGTGATCGGAGGAGGGTTTAGGGAGGAACCCTTGGATGATTTCTTGAAGTAAACCTGAATCAGACCGCTCCTGCGGGAAGAATCCGGTGTAGTCGGGTGTTACAGTTGTGACGTCAGCGGAATTTGAAGCGGGAGTTGCAGTAGTAGCTGTGGTGGTGGCGGTGGAGATATTAGGAGGTGCGGTTGTGGAAATGGAGGAGCCGCCGCTCATGTGGTATTGATGATCGTAGAGAGCTTGCGGGTTTGAGTTCAGAAAATCACGGAGCAGCAGCATGTTCATGTTAACAGAATTAGGAGGAGGAGCAGTGCTCCTCTGCTGCGCGGGCCCACCAGAACCTGAAGAAGAGAAATGATGGTGGTGGTGGGTATCGTGCTGCGTGGGGTCAGGATATGGTGGAGCCCAATTGCGGGTAGGGAGGTCCCTGATGATGGGAGGCTGAGATTGGTGTTTACCACCGATACTGAAGGCAGGGATGTTGTTGTAAGGGTCGGATCCTGCGGTGGAGTAATGATGATGGTGGTGGGGATCAGGTACGGGTATGGGTGGGTAAGAGAAATTGGTGCGGGCTTTGACTCCGCGCATGGTGCGAGCGGCGCAATCGTAAGCACAGGCCGCTTCCTCCGCCGTGTCAAAGGTGCCGAGCCAGCGCCGCTCTTTGGACTGTGGGTCCCTTATCTCCGCTGCGTAGCGACCCCAGGGCCTCCTACGCACACCACGGTACCGGATAGTGGTTCCGTTCCCACCGCCACCCCCACCGCCTCCATCTTTAAGAACCCTCTTGTGAGTGACGGTTGTTGTGGCGGCGGTGGAGGTGTTGGTGGTGGTGGTGGGGCTTTTTTTGCGGTCGATGGTTGGCGGCTCAGTCATTCCATTGAGCCTCCTGAATGCTTCTTCCATTGGGGTAATTAGGTAACTAAGGAAATAACTATGAGGACAAGAAAGGCAGGATTTATGAGCAGAAGTGTTGTTTTTGAAGGATGAGGATATGGGGGCATCTGGATACATGGGGAAGGAGGAGTATTTATAGATAGGAATTTGTGTATTTTGTAGAAAATAGAAAAAAAGGATGTGCAGTGCACTTGTGTGGTGCTGGAAAGTGACTGATGTGCACTCATGCATGGTGGATATGCGTTTTTGTTTTATTTAAAGTTGTGCAATTTTCTAATGAGAAAATGATGCTCTCTTTGTTTTTAATTAATTGACATTTTTTTACGAATTCTTTATTCTCTTATTTTGAGTTTTTCAACACACATTTTTTACAATATTATAAAAGGGCCCTCTCATTTTAACTCTATTTACCACCGCTGCCCAAACCCAAACTCATCCAACCAAACCGCCAGCCATTCTCCGTCACACACCCAAACCAAACCCATCAAACCCCAAATCACCACTACATCACACCATCGGCATCAACCACCACTCCGCCTCACTACACCACACCACACCATCGACATCAATCACCAAACCGCTCCACCTTAACACACCAAATCAATCACCTATCACCACCGCTAATGACAATCCGCCAAATTTGCAAGCGGCCATAGATCTCAACGCCTCCTCAAGTGCGCTTGCCTCACCCCAATCAAACCTCTTCTGTCCAGAATCAAGGACTTGATTTTTAATACTCGGAGCTCATGATTTGATATTTTTTGTGAACCAATGGAAAAGATGGAAGTGAGGAAGATGATGATGGGATGATATTGTATAGGTGTTGGTGCTGGAGGGGCGGAGGAGGAAGACAAAGAGGGTTGGCTAGTTAATTTTTTCAAAACGAGGGGTAAAATTGTAACAAAAAATAATAAAATATTAAAAAGAAAGGGAACCTTAAAACTCCCTCTTGTTCCCAAACGTCATTTAAATGGTAACAGAGGGAGTAGTCAGTACTCCCTTCGGTCTTTTTTAAATGTCGCGCATGCATTTCGACAAAATCAGATGACTTACTATTTAACCTCAAAAACTTCCGTACTTTTTTTCGGAAGTATGTTAATCCTTAACGTACTTCCGAAAAAAAGTACGAAATTTTTGTGGTTAAATAGTGCTTCATCCGACCTCCTCGATATGCGCGAGCGACGTTTAATAAAGACCGGGGGGAGTACTATAGTAGTGTGAGAAGGAATATATATCAATAATTAATTTATATTTCTTTTAGGTTTTAACGACAAAAATGTTCTACTGGCCCAACCATAATCGATATATAGATGGTTGTGATCGTATCTGAATTTTATTTTTGCTAAGAACTCTTTTTTTATATTGCAATCCAAAAATAAAAAACTTTTGTACAATACTTGTTATTAAATACACCAAATAGTTAAAGCATATAAACATTGAAATGATTCTACCAAAAAAAAAAGAGGTAACGTTACCATATTTGAGTTCACACTTGTGTATATATGCGGTATAGTGTTGGGTGAATTTCCTGTCATTGTTATGTGCAATTAAAATTTAATTTTAGTCAGACATATGCGGGCGAAATTTATTTTGCAACCAAAAACTTGTTGTAGTGAGTGTGATAAGAAAACTCATTTTTAATGGCTAGCAGCGTTTGAAGGTTTGAATAATTACTACTCCTAGTTAATAATAATAATAATAATAATAATGCTTTTTATGGGGTTGGGGTTGTCTTTTGAGGTTCTGTAAAACTGCAAAATGATTTTCTTGGGTCCGCGTAGTGATTAGATTGATGGGGATTGGAGATGTTATTGATAGTATTTGATTTAAAAGATGTTATTATGACCTTCTTTTTGAATCTTGAAGAATCTTGAATCCAGCATCTGTGTTCTGTTTTGGAAATCTTTTTAAACGGAGAAGAAAAAGGGTGGAATTTTTTATATAATAACGGAATTTTATGACCAAATAATTAGGAGTTCGAATACTATCTCTTTTTATATTTAATTAAAATTAAATCAGCACAAGGTATATTAGACTTGTGCAAATTTAAAATCCAAAAGGTTTTCACTTGAGGAATGTATTGAGATAATAAATAAACATTGAATTTTTAATAATATTGAGATTTACTTACAAGTCATGGTTTTTTAGTGCAGTCGTTCTTTAATAATATTGATCTAATTTTACTACATGGAAACGACTCAACCGCATCCACATGTTTATTCATTATTTTTTTTGTTTTTTAGGATATTATTTTTATATTTTGATAGAAAATTAATTTTGTTCAAACATATTCGAATTTGGTAAATCTCCACATTTGTTGGCCTTCTTAAAGAAAAGAAGTTTAATTACCTGCATTGCAACAAGCGTGTAGTTGTGAAAAGGGAGTCATTTACCCGCATCTAACAGTATGTAATAAAAGAGAGTCATTATTTTCCAGGAAACGGATGGATTATGGATAGGAATAGGAGTAAGTAAAAGTTGCTGCATAATTGTTTTTTGTTTTTTTTTTATAAAAAAAATCTTCTTCCTGGATCAAAAAGCTTTAATTCTAGGAAGTTGATTGATCTAAGAAAAAAACAAGCTCTGGTTCTTGTAATTATATCATTCTGAATGATTACACTGGCGGCGGGCAGAAGTTGTTCCTCCCACTTTGGTTAATTTTGCTTTCTTTTTCCTATCCTTGAAATCAATTTCTCTGCCATTTTTTTTGCCATTTTCATACTCTTTTCGTTTTTGGTTTTGGTTTTGGTTTTGAAAGTTAGGGTTTACATAAACCAAGGATTAATGGAGGAGAGTCACATGGACATGTCTCTCTGGATTTACTAATAGTAGCTGTGTAATGCTGTGTAAAATAGGGTCTTCTTCATTAATTATTAAGAGCCGGATGGATATGGGCTTAAAGTAAGATCGATGGAGACTAAAGTTGTTGTGTTTTGTACCCTTTATTATACTCCCCCCTTCCCCAATTAATTGTCGTTTTAGCTTTTGCTTTTACTGATTCGGAACGTATCTTAAGACGGCCGGAACAGTCACTATTTGAGACAATTTTGCCCCGAATTTTTTCTCAGAAGTACGTTAAGGTTCGAAAAAAAGTACGGAATTTTTTCGGGTCAAATAGTGCCTCATCAGAAGACATTTAATTGGGGAAGGAGGGAGTACTAATATGTCCGGAGAAAAGAACTTAGAAAAGGGAAAGGAAACCTCTTAATTTGTTCCAATTAGTTACTCTCTAACTGATCTATTTGCATTATGATTCCAGTATTACTTCCAAAACTTTCTAAAAGAGTCCTATAAGTTAGTAGTTATTAATTGGTACTTTAGTAGCTAGTATCAAACTCAAATTGGATTGCCCTTCGTTATGTTAGGATTGCGGTCCTTACTTGGTCCAAATAGATGTGAATCTAGGCCCAACAAGGTTTCGTCGGCCTAAATATGCCCGCGAGAATTTCAACCCCTCGCGAACCTCAAGCTTGAGCGACCCTGCGACACCAACCTCATCTCATCTCTTCTCTCAACCAACCTGTAATTGTTTCGATTGCGAGCCAAATGCCAATTGACCTTAAGATATGTATAACTGCATTATCCTTTCTTTTCTCAAGCTACTATGCCCATCTCTGTAATCGCCCATCATAGGCATATAAAATCTAGACAATTTTCTCTGAAAGATCCACGGTCGCTATTCAATTAATACTACTGTCTATGCACTGTTCTCTAAAGCTTTCAATGATAACAATGATATTGTTGCAACTGTTTTAGTACGGGACTTTGCGTTTGATGATATAATATAGTCTCAATAAAAAAAACAGGAAAGACTAGGGTCGAGGGTCGTTGCAATAAGACGTAGTAGGGTCGAGTGTCGTCGTTGCAATAAGTCGTATGAATTGGATAAATACTTAACTAATCGAGTTCATCTATCTGATGGTTCGTTTCTTGAGCTGGTGTGTAATAATAATAATATCCAATGGATGGAAAGATGATAGAAGCGACTGCGACTGCGACAGCGTACAGCAATTTGTGTTGGAGTGGAGGCTCATCGTTCTGCAACGCTGCAACTAATCATCAATTCCCATAGTTAATCGTACATTAGCATATCCCCCATCAACAATACATCTAGATTCTAGATATGCTCTCCAAAAAATTCCCCCTCTTTAAATAACACATGTGGTGAAACGAGTTTAGCTGAATTTCTCCTTTGTTATTATCTCAATTTTTACCTTCTGAAAATCAATTCTGAATCTTTTTAGCCGAATGTTTATATCGTTTTTTTATATTATTCAACTTTAAAAAAATAAAGAGGTTAATTTAGCCACAAAGTTTATTTTGCGGTTGAGAATAGCTTTTGTCTTAATAATTTCTTGTAGAAATTGTTTGACTATATATGGTGAATGCAATATTAGATCTACTATATATATTCATAAAATATATTTTTAGGTGAAGGAAAATACATTTGATAGATATATTAATTACTAAATATTAAGGAAATCAGTATAGAATCATAGTTTACAAAAGTTGTAAAGGGAAAAAATATTTCTTTTATTTTTCAATGAGCTAAATGTTTCATATTTAAACCTTTCTAAATGATTTAAGATGTAACATTAAGCTAAACCATAGAGGATTGGGGTATTTTTTTTTCAAAGACAGGACGTGACCACTGCTTTTGACTACCATGGGCTAAATGTATTTCTTCACGCAGCCGGCAATCCGATCATGGTATGGAGCCCGAAAGATCACACTATTTAATTTCGATTGACTCGTAAATTAATTTAAGATCACACTATAGTAATACCAAGTACAAACCAATCAAGGATTAGAATGTTGCATTTTGTAGAGAGCAAAGCATATTGAAATTGCTGGATAGGCTCATATCGTGAAAAAGTGATGACATCCATTTTGTTTCTTATACGACTGCTAACTAACTAGTAAATGCTAGAATAAAATTTTATATTCATACTTTTAATATTTCTTATAATCTATCACCCTACTCTCTTTATTGGCAAACTATCTCCTTTTTTATATAAAAAAAACTCATATCATTTATAAGGTGATGATATATATTATATTTATTATACGCTAAAAAAAAAAAGATCACAACAATAGGCACCACTTGAAAAATATCAAATGTATAGTACGAATGATGTGTCATATATCATACTCCCTCCGTTTTCGAATAATTGTCGCTGGCTACTATTCCTGTCGCTTTGTAAAACGGCTAGAATAGTAACTATATGACCTCGAAAAAGTCCGATTCATGTACGTTGAAAAAAAAATTCAGATTTTTTCGAGATCATATAGTTACTATTCCGACCGCTTTGAAATACGTGCTGAAATAGTAAAGTGTCAATTATTCAGAAACAGAGGGAGTATCATTTTTATAAAGGTAATATGTTGATATAAATGTATCACGTCCCCACCTATACTGACAAGACATATTTTCAGTAACATGATACGTTTCTTTTAATAGTAAAATTTGTCACAAAATTTGTCACATAATGAAATATATCAATTATATAACATTCGAGATGCACAGACAGAAGTTGATTACGTTTACATGATAATGTTAAAGATAATTTGTGATATTAATCATCTCAATTCTCAACTTAAAATTTTCTTTTTATTATTTTGGACCATACTGTATGATATTTCAAAAAACTATATATAGATTTGAAAATTACATATTGGTAGTACAGCAGACACGTAATCTAAGAAGATCCAAACTTTTTGCAGGAAATGAGAAAGGAGCACTGAGCAGGAGTAGCGGCAGACGTATGTCGGGACAGTACGTATACTTCTCTGAGCCTGAGGATGTGTGTTTTGTGTGCGTCCGTGTGGTAGAGTGAGCACGCACGCATGGAAACTGATGAAAAAGCCCTTCACATTTCAGAGAAAAGAGATGATAAATTGATTAGGTATTAAAAAACACAATCTTAAAATAAAATACTTGTGAAAAATAAATATGACATTTATTGGGGAAATGAAAAAAATTCCCTCCAATGACACTTGTTTCCGAATGGAGGGGTAATTTAATTTCTTTCGACCATTAGGAAAAGAGAGAGAGTACTTAGTTAGTACAAACTTTGGAGAAGATACTAAAAGCCTAAAAGGTAACTCTATAATTTGCATTGGGCTAAAAGGTAACTTTGATGTCGTTTTATCACCTATTTTTATGTATTTTTCAGATGAAAATTCTATTGATTTCGATATAAATTTCATAGTCATTGCAGAAAACATATATGAAGAGCAAATGCGAGAAAATGAGCAAAATCAAGTCAATTCTGGGCATGATGAGGACAAACATCTTTCTTGGCCGGTCTCTTGGTCAAGACGAGTCACCTGACTGACATAATTCTATGTCATGAGCGACAACTCGAGAATGAAGTCTGATCGAATGCGATTTGCTGGTTTAATTGCAGAAGAATTGGAGTGACGTCCAAATTTCTTTACATCAACACCAAATATTTTTAATTTGAGAGGATGAGGGAATTAGATAAAATTAAAGTTTGAGTAGGATTTATCTTATTCTTATTTTATTTTAATTAGAGATATTATTGGCAGAGGATTCTATTTATATTCTGCCTACGTTTTTGAGAGAGGGACACTCCCTTGACCTCGCCCAGAATTTGGATCTCTCTCAATTTTCATCATTGTTGCCGATTTCAACTTTGCTCCTTCGAAAACGAAGAATTCTCAGTATTTCAATATATATTTTGTTTACTTTCAACATGAGTATGAGTAGCTAAATAATTATTTTGAGTAGAACCGTTTAAAGCATGAGTATGAGTATGCATGAGACCTAATTGCTCTTTATTAATCTTTAAATCTGCATTTAACTAATCTCATAATAATTGTATTGTGTTTACCTTTTGATTTTAGATTTGGTCAATTTAGGATTAAATTGATTGTCACAACTGTCTTTCTTCTTGACCACCACGACAACCCTTCTTGGGCCACTTTACGTGCCAAGAAGATCGAAGTAGACACCTAGCACTGATGGATCTACCGTGAACTAGCCCGGAGTACCGCTAGGGTGAAAGATAAACCTGATTTAGTCTCGATTGATAACCGAGGATATTAGGTTTGGAGTTGTCTTCCCCTAATCAATCATCAACCGATTTACTGAATTTTTTAACCAGCACGGTGCTAGTTGGTTAGGAGTCACCTCTAAGTGTACCTAAGGTGGTTTTGATACAGGAGGGAAATAGGGGTCGTAAGCGTACCTTGATCCTATAGCAACTCTATAGATTGAAGTTGAATATCCCTACGTCAATGATTTCTGCTTATATCTCATTGCTTGCTAACCTTCTACTAGGAATCTCTCTCATCTGATTGTTTTACCTTGAACTGTCTCTTGAGTCTTGACCAAGAATTACATTATTGGTCTGGATTGTTTACTTGCTTTATTTACTTTTCAGTTTTTAGTTTTAAAACAAACCCTCCAAATTCATTTAAGTGTTACCCCTGATCTCTACAAGCACACACGAAAATCACACCAATATTTCTTGAGGATTGAACCTTTTACTTGTTATTTATAATTAAACGTATTCTTAATATTGAGTTGTATCTTATAATTATTTTTGAGAAATTCGACACCCATCATGGACCCAACCAAATCAGTCCTAAAAGTTTCATCTTTTAGACCATCAGCAGCAAAGTGTTTTTGCTTGGGTTTTTTGGGTGTTATTCAAGGCAGCAATGGGTTTTTGGGTGTCAAAAAGCAGGCAGCACGCGAGCGGGTGTCAAAATTTGACACCCGTGTTTTTCTGACTTTTGTATTAAAAAAAATAAAAATAGGTGGACCAATGGCAGCGCGCCACGCGTGCGCTGCCATTGGTCACGAATTCTTTATTTTCCCCCCACATTTTTTAAATGGGTTTTTTCATAATAAGTACTGAAAATATTTTTATAAAAAATATACCATTATTTTTAATTTTTTGAGATCTATAAATAGAGATTAGGTTTGTATTATTTAGGCACTAAAAAAAATTCGAGTTTTTTACATTTTTTTTCATTTTTTTCTTTTTTAAATGCATTTTTTCATAATAATTATTCAAAATAATTTTATAAAAAATATACCATTATTTTTAATTTTTTGAGATCTATAAATTGAGACTAGGTTTGTATTATTTGAACACTAAAAAAATTCGAGTTTTTTACATTTATTTCTTTTTTAAATGCATTTTTTCATAATAATTACTCAAAATAATTATAAAAATTATATTTAGTGTGTATTTTCTTGTTCGTTTGCAATAATATATATATGTTTGATTTACTGATTGATAAATAAAATGGTATGTTATTTTTAAGAAATATTATATTATTTATTGTAATAAAAAGTATAGATTTTTTGACATATGAAAAAATAATATGAAATTTAATTAATTTTTATTAAAAATATATTATTTATTATTTATTATATTATGGAAAATAAATTATAGTAATTATAATGTTAATAAGAAAAAGAAATGAAAGTTAGTGGAAAGCTGATGTGGAAGGGAGAGAAAATGAATAACACCCTGAAAAACACATTGCTGTGAGAAGTGGGTGTTATTTGAAAATTTGATTGGGTGTTAAGTTAATGTGGCAGGAGAAAAAGTGAATAACACCCTAAATTTGACACCCACGGTTGTGGATTAATCTCATATAACTTGGAATATGCCTTTTACTCAATCTAGATTCTAGTAGTACTGTACTGGTACATGGAAATTTCCCCCCTTTTCACCCAACCTTGGGAATCTAGGCTTAGTTCGTCGGTGTCACATCCAGAATCCTAATTCATTTGCTATAATTATACTTTAGGGTGTATCCATTTTTTTAATTTTTTAAATCACATGTATTTTTAAACTTATCGAGTTATGCTTGACTTTTAATTCACATTTGGTTGGCTCGCTATGAAATTAACTAATTTAAATATTTTATTCATCTAAAATTAAATGATTTATTTGAAGTTTTACATATGCTAAAGTAATAATTTTTTTTGCACATTTGTAATATACGTATTCTAATTTACTACTCGTTTCAGTTAAAATTAACTGACGTTTAAGGTTTAAATATTTAGTCCAAATTAATGGAAGTTTTGCTTTTTTTCCTTTTCCAGCCTACTCCTACTTGTGTCAACCATTTTGAATAAAAAAATGAAACTTCGATTTACAGTCACAGAAAGCCAATGTGTGATGGAGTGGTGAAGTGTAAATTTCTGAAAATTGACAACAATTATCTGCCCTGCTGTCTTCCTTACAAAAAAATATTTTTTCTTCTGTCCGGGCCCCAAACGTCAATTAATTTTAACGAAAGAGAATATATTTTATTATTCTCATTAATTATTTTTTGTTAATAATTATGAATAAATTAGTAAAGTTTAACAAAAAGTTAATTTTATTACTCTAAGGTATTAGTATATTTTAATTTTATTGAAGAAACTAAGTACGTATTCTAGTACTCCCTCCGGTCCTCAAAGTATGTCGTTTTACCTTTTGTTTTTACTGTTTTGGGACGTATCTTAAAACGATCGGCAGACAAACTATTTGAGACAATTTTGCCCCTAATTTTTTTCTGGGAAGTACGTTAAGAATTAACGTACGTTAGAAAAAAAGTACGGATT
This sequence comes from Viola odorata, assembly GCA_963691705.1. NCBI lineage: Eukaryota > Viridiplantae > Streptophyta > Magnoliopsida > Malpighiales > Violaceae > Viola > Viola odorata. The sequence continues at coordinate 7,569,724 of OY829540.1, read as the reverse complement.
TTTTTGGGGTCAAATAGTGAGTCATCCGGCCTCCTCAATATGCGTTCCCTACTGAATATTGGGATGCGAGAAAGATATACTTTGGAGACCAGAGGGAGTATTTCTAGTGCTCCCAAAAGAAATTCTCTCTTTTCTTCTTGGTTTTTGAAGGAAAGTACATTTACTCAAGAGGGTGGACTTTCTTATGAGCAAAGGAGTTACCATCTTGTGGTATTTTTAACTCTAAAGGACCCCCACCATCCGTCGGACTCTAAAATGCATGAAATCAAAAGAGAAGAGACACGTAACTAAAATCAAACTCTGTTCAAGAAAGGAAAAAAAAAGAACTAAAAAGAAAGAAAGAAATTAAGAAAGGGGACCTAAAATGGGCATTAGATCAAAGAAAAACTCGGGTTCGGTTAGGTTTTGTTTGGATTGGATTGGAGGGTAGTCAAAGCAAAATTAAAAAGATGACAGCTAAATTGCACTTAAACATGCAAGATTTGACAAGCAGATGCAGATAGAGCTGCACAGAGCACAGACACATGAAATGAAGTTTGATAAACAGATATCACAAACACATGGCGGATCAGCAATTGAAGCCAAACTGCCCCCCACAACCCATCCATGCACTTCCCTTTTAAATTTCACTCGACCCGAGTTATATATATAATTCAAAAAAACGAGTTTGACAGGGGAAAATAAGAAAGAAAGGAAAGATTTGCGGAGATATGTCCAGTTATTTATGTCTTGATTTATTTATTTTTATAAAAAAATAAATTAAAATATCATGGCTTGAGATGAGACCTACCTCAGGTAAAGGCCTAACCACTTGTGGTTCAGTAACGAGAGGTTAGAGAGACCTTTAAAAGATTAATTAGGGGTTAGGGACATATTATGCTCGCCCGGCTGTCTAACATTTGCCTCGTTCCCGTCAAGAAACCTGAATGTGACTGTGATTACCCTTTCCACCGAGTAATGGGGGGAGGTAATACCCACGCGAATACCTGTACCCAAAAATTTCTATTAAATTGAGTTAACTTTCGCCCTCGGATAATCATCCGGCTGGATCAAATTCTCATTCTAGGTTTTAAAATTCTAATAAATAAATCATGTTTTGTAAACGATATCCACTGTTTTTGTATCTATTTAATTCTCATTATTTTGTGTGATTATTTTTTACAAATAACTAACGAGTTACTCTGAGTAATTACTTTAACTCCCTTGTAGTATTTGGTTAAGAAACTAATGTGCAATTTAACTTGAGCAAAGAGGTTCTTGTAGTTTGTATGACTTTAGTAGTTTGTACATGCATTTGCGCCATCTACAATTTCCGTTGCCAGCCTGGTGATAACTCGCAGTTGTGACAGGCCTCTTCTGATCAAATTGTCCCCTAAAGAAAATCCTCCCTAACATTTTTGTTTTCATGGGTTTATTTTCTTATATAAAATATTATAAAAAATACCTAGAGAGAATAATAGACTATATAAATTCCGAGTCAAATTAAAGGAAAAGACTGTTGAGTTAATTCAAGTGATGAAGGGGTAGTATTAGTAATAGGGGCAGTGGCGCAGCTTTTTTCTACCTGTGGCAAGAACACATCCTTCAGGAATCAGGAAAAAACCTGATCCGATGCTTCGTTGTCCCAAAAACGAGTACTGCTAGTAATTAGTAAAAAATTTAAATCCTTTATTTTTCCTTAATGCATGGTGGGTACTGGGTAGCTTCAGGGCATGGGCTCATTTCAATTTCAATTCATTTCATTTTCATCTCCTCCATGCATCACGCACCACCTGTCACTTTTTTCTTCTACCTTTCTTCTTTCCACAGGCCTGTCTGTCTTGTAGCTTCTGTAAACCTATCCCCTCCTCCTACTACTCCTGCAAGAAACCAATATCAGATTGATTAGATTTAGACCCACTCCTTCTTAAATCTTACTTTTATTTTTAAATCACCAATGAGTTACGTGCTCGTTGCTTGTTTGCTGCGATTTACCAATGTATCAACATGAAATTAAACTGAATTTGAACAAGCCCAACCCTAACCGGCCATTGTGCCAAACCGTGCACCGGATATAAATATTAAATTACCGGACAAGCCAATTTAGCAAGCAAGGGATCTCTTTTACAGCTTCTTCAATTTCCCATTAATTAACCGGCCACTATAATTTTGTCATCAAACAGTATATATATTGTGCACATTTAATTTTTGCAGACATAATAATACAACAACGTTATTGTAATTCGGTTTCCCTACCTGTCTACGCCAATGCAATTGTGTAAGGACAGGCAAATTAGGATGAAAACATCAAAAAACACTGTTTCATCCTAATTACACATTAATAATTCAACATCATAAATTGTACCAATCCTAACGTTATTACCTATCAAGTATGTTTACTCTTAGAAATGCAAGCACTGATGATGTGAATTCCATATAAAATTAAACGTAAATTCTCATTAAACGTTATCGAGTATATTTTGGACAAAGAAATTCTCATTAACTCATGATGTGAATTCCATATAAAATTAAACGTAAATTACCTAAAAAATTTCATATCATGAGTTAACAAAATGTTTTTCACAGTAAATTAAAAATAACAATTTTAGATGAGTTGAGAATTTTTAAAAAAAAAAAAGGAAACTAACATAGGATAAAAATAACAACTGTACTCGAGTAGTCTGTAAAAAATATCACCACTCAGGATAAAAATAGGTTTTTTAATTGTAATAATTTGAGTCTGACAAGGGAATTGATGATATTGTCGGATAAACCCAAAGGAAGAGGAGGAGGGGTAGCTTTCTGATAGATTCATGGCCATGATTTTGCTTCCAATAAATCACCACCACTTGCTTGCCACGTGTACGTACCGTCTCTGACAAGATGAGGAAAAAAACCCAAAATCAGAATTCCAGAATCCATTCCATTCTTGACGCCGCTAATTCTTATTCTCGGCTAGAAACTTAAATGCAATGTCCCTTACTCTTTTAGGTCCTCTTTGTAGACACACAGCTTCCAAAAAAATTAATAAGTACTTCGGCTGCTGGAGGAGCAAATGGTTGACTTTGGAGTTAAAATATTCTATTCTATTCTATGTATAGTTTGGAGTTAATTTAGTGCGAATAAAATTAGTTATTGTTCAATAGGTAAAAGATTTATATCGTTCATACCTATAAATTAATAAATAAATGTGAACGGAATATCATAAACATACCCTTTTTTTATAGATTGTTAAATCTTTCGTGACAGTTTTGTGGCCAAATAAATTTTGTGTATTTTGTCTTTATTTTTAATAATTTAAAAAAAATATTTTTTCTTGTTTTGGGTGAATTCATAAATCCAATAATTGGTATAAGAGACTCCAAAAGCTTATAAATTGCGATCCAACGGTTAAAGATTTTCTTGCTTTAATCTACGAGATTAATTACAATTATTGTTCTTAATTAATTTACAGAAAACAAAATAAATTCAATACCCTAATTTAGCGATGTTGGACATCTTTGTGTAAGCCTTCGTAGTGTATAAAGGAAAGCCCAATAAATTCTTCAAATTGGGCCTTTAAATGACCATCCACTCTAACTAATTCTCACCAAAGTGCGCCCGCCAGGAAGGAGGTAGGAGAGGCAAGAAGCAAGAAAGAAGCTGCTAGAGAACGGCCTATGCTTTCTTTTTAATCTCTTTTTCGTTACTAAATAGGAAAAAGCCATAAACTCATTCCTGTACTAAATATCTGGAAAATACCTCATATTTATAATTGAGTCAAATAAAATTCATGTTTTTTAATTTTAACAGATCACATCATAATTTTAAAATTATACTCTTAAAATTTATTTGACTCTTTTAAAAAACGATCTTAGATTTAGTTGACGTAAAAATTAATTTATAAAAAAAATGACATTGAATTTTTTCTCTCTCTCCTTACTTCAAATAGATGCATACGTGATATAAAAAAAATATAATTCAGATAATTAATTAATGCTCAATTATATTTTACTGTATTTTTTAGCAACTTTTGGATGTTATTTGAAAATTCTAAGATGATTAATACTCGGTTTAATATAACCCAAAAAATTAATTAATTCGTGTTGAATTTCTTTTTATACTTTTGATGAAATTTCAAAGTTTACATTACTTTTGGTAATTTAGATTAACACGGTATGCATTTTTAGAAATATTGGGATTGATTTTACGTTTAATTTTTTTTTTTTAATTTTTCTACATCAGCGTTTATCGAGCGTAAAAAGAGAGATGAAAAAAAAATTCATGTCATTTTTTCATAAATTAATTTTTAAAATTAGTCAAATAGTTTTTAAGACAATTTTTAAATTAGGTTGTGATCTATTAAAATTGACAATCGTAGAGTTCTATCTATCTCAATTACAAACATAAGGTGATTTTATGATTTTTTCCTAATAAATAAATAGTTAAGAATAAATATGTATTGACATAACACGACTCACAAACCGATTTCTGACCTAAAATCATGCTTACATGGTCATAATCGGACCAAAGAGTTGAAACCGTGTTAAACTAGACTTATACTATAAAAACTCGGCTTAAATAGTTAAATTGAATTTATATAGTCAAAATCCAACCTAAATATTAAAAATCAGAATTAAATAGATAAAACTTAAAACTAGGCCCACATAGTCAAAACTAAGTTTAAATTATGATAGTCGAGTTAAAATAATTAAAATCGGGTCAAAAGAGTAAAACCAAATTTACATATTAAACCAAGTTTATTTTGTCGAGCTTTAAATGGTAAAAATCAATTTTAAATAGTTAAAACTGAACCAAATTAACAATAAAATCAGATTTATATGGTCAAACAAGACTTATATAATAAAAACCTAACCATTATAATATTTTTAGTCTTAGCTTAACTGATTGATATCAGGATAAACAAGTACCATTCTTATTGATTCTGTGCATCTTATTCATTCCTGGCAGGATTTTGTAACTAAAATTACATCGCACTATTAAGTTGTTAAATGTTAATGATGCAGCTGAAAAAGCTCCTTAACCATCCGCCTTGTTCCTTCTTGCTTGCGAAATTCATCGAGAAATTCTGCATATCGATAGTTCCGGTACAGCGGATTAGGGTTTTCCTCGTCGATTAAATCCTGAATTGGTCCAATCACAGCATCCTTGTTCGGTGAATAAAAAGTTGCCAGGGATATCCGTTTCCGTATCTTGTTAGTCACTGCCCTGTGGTGCACACTCTTGTACCTTCCATTACTTAAAACCTACACAAAATGCATTGTATATTTATTAGCCTACACGCTCTAATTGGTAGAAACAATTATTTAAAAGGTTAGTGACACAACTCGATGTGAACAAGATTAATTTTATTTCAGATGGTACCTGAATCTGATCGCCGACATTGACCACAAAAGCATTGGGGATCGGATTAATAGCGACCCACTCCCCGTCTTTGATGACGTGGAGTCCAGTCGCGCCTTGTGATTGGCTAAGCACAGCGAGGGCACCAAGATCAGTATGAGAAGGGAGTCCTAATGTCAGCTCAGGATCTGAGCATGGAGGATAGTAATTGGCTTGCAATCTGCACATGGGCTTCTCTCCTAATCTCCTCTCTATACAATCCTCTGCCAGGCCAAGAGCTACAGATATCAACCCTAAAAGCCTCCTCATCAGCCCACCCATCTCCTTTGCATATTCAACTACAATTTCCCTTTAATTTTTACAAATAAATGAAGTCAAATTAAATTAACAACAATTTCATAACCAAAAAACACAACTAAGTTACTGAACCGCTCGATGTATTTACATTATTTTGATTGATGTCACAATATAAACTCATCCCGCAGTTAACAGAGGGCATATACTTTATGTCGAAAAATCACCAGTCATTTTTAAAATACTCAAATGATTTTTCCTAAATTTGAAAAGAAAGGGGGTAAAAGTAAGGGAAGATATTTCATACTTGTAGTGAGGTGGGTTTTGTGGCAAAAGATGGAGGATTTCATGGAGAGGATGCCAAGGGTGAAATAAGGCTTCACTCCACATTTTGATTTTCTCTTGGCCATTGACTTGAAGATGGTAGTTGAAAAGATTTATTTGGTTGGGTTTGGTGTGGTGCTCTGTTGTCAAGAATTGCGCTTTTTCTTCTGGGTCCAACTCAAAGAACTCGGTAACGGAAGCCAACATTCTTTCAGTGATTTCTGGCGGGACTCCATGATTGATGATCTGAAAGAAGCCATAATCCTCGCAAGCTCGAGCGATTTGTCGAACCAAGATGGAGTGTTCTTGATGAAGATCGATGATCGGAACCGATGCCAAACTGGATACCAGCGAAAGGCGGGGCCTTTGGTCCTCTGGCAGAATGAAATCAGGAGAGATTGAAAGAAGACTGTTGGCCATTTGAAAAGATACACTGTAGTGCATGGAGATGTGATTATGATCTCAATCTCAATTTAAAGCATGATTTCAGAACGCGACTGCCACTTCCCAGCATGACAAATGCGGCATATGCGGCGTGACAAATGCCAAACAAGTCTTCGAATAATTGCTTCTGATAAGGCGAAGAGGACACTCGGGGAATGATAAAAAAATAAAAAAATAATCGCTTCGACTTGTGACCAACTTTTACCTTTTTATCTTAACAGCAAGTATCGTATCTTCCTCGATGTACAATCGACATAATGTAGGGCAGTAAAAGAAGTGGAGCAGTTTCATCAACTTTACATGCCTGAACAGGTATACATAGAATTCTCAGGAATTAGAAGAAAAGAAAGAAAACTTCTTCACAGCTGTTGATCTAGATATGAGTCTGTTTTATCTTTTTCTCCCATAAATCCTGAAACACTTTGAGAAACACCAGAAACAAAGTTATTCCAGGAGCTTCCCCATACAAACCATCCAGGCTGGGATTCTTGCTGGATTGCTTGGGTCATTATCCTTTGTTGTTCCACGGCTATCTTATCTAGCCGTTGCTTCGCCATATATTCTCTAACAGCTTGAGCCCCCACATTCACGACCTCCTTTGGAGGAATCAACAGTGGATTTTCAGCCAGGTTAACCTTCGTCAGGTTTTCGAGCCTACCAAATGTATCGGGAAGAGCTCGAATTTGGTTGTTGCTGAGATCAAGCTCCTTGAGCTTAGTTAGATCACCCATTGTTTCAGGAAGCTCAGTCAAGTTACCGAAATTACTGCTCAGGTTTAGGACCTCAAGGTTTGTCAACCTACCAATTGCATGTGGCAAGCCATGGAGCTCGTTGAGATGAGCATCCAAATATCTCAGCGACTTCATTTCAGCGATATTTTGTGGAAGGTAACGGATCTTATTCAGCTGGATTGAAAGCCTTTCAAGATGCACCAGTCCATACCCGATATTGCTTGGCAAAGACACCAAGTTGTTAAAGCTCGCATCAATCTCCACCAATGAACTAGAACCAAGTCGGAACCCAGTTTCCAAAAACAGGATAAAAAGATTAAAGAACAAGACTAGGAATAAGAGAAACAAAATCGTTACGAAAAAGGATAAGCACCTGCAGAGAGCAATGCTCATAGGAAGGGTCTTCAACTTGTTTCCTGACACATTCAAGACCTTAAGACCACGCAACAATCCGATGGAGTCAGGCAATGAGACTAAAAAATTGGAAGAGACATCTAACTGTTCAAGCTTCACAAGTCCTGCTATGGAATCAGGAAGCACCTATTTCACCAAACAAATGAACCAGAGATCAAGAATCAAACTGAAAATTTCGCATCCCGACCAACCAAAATGTATCCAGAATCATTTCAATATTAAAAGAAGACACCAGTCTCAAGAATCTACCCCTGTTGCGAATCGCGATAGTAAATCTAACACTAGAACAACTACTACTATGACATTAAAGAAAACTTCCTGCAACCAATCAAAAGTCAATCATTCCAAATTTACAACAGCAAACATAGAAGAGTTGGGAAAACAACATTTAAGATCACTGAAATTCAGAAATTAAAAGAGAAACCAAATTAGCAGCGGTGGTAGTACAGAATTTCAATACCTCTAGCTGGTTTCGTGACAAATTAAGCACAATCAACCCATGAAGTTTTCCAAATGCTTCAGGGATCATACTCAACTGACGCCCAGAAAGATCCACTCTTTCCACAGCCTTACCACTCAACGCTTCTTTCAAAATCCTCTCCACCTCTTCTTTAAACCCTTCATCACCATCCGCCTCCCCTGCAACACTTTTATAAACCCCAATCAGCTTCTCCTCCGCTTCCATCACCTGCCTCTCATACTCCTCATGCATCTCCTCCATCCTCACCACAGCCTTGTAAATCCCTGCGTCCTTCTCTGTTTCACCCGATTCTGGCATCTGGGCCAAGCTGGATCGGGCCTTCGATACAGCATCCGGGTCCGGTCGTGGACCTAGAGCTGTGAGCACGAACTGGGTCTGCGAGATACTGGCAGGGATGGCCTGGGTTAGAGAGGAAATGACTTTTGGGTTGGTCAATTGGGGAAATTGGGTCGATAGAGATTGCGGAAGCGGAGCGTGGGAATTCGAACCCTGTTGGGATAAAACATAAGAGAGAAGCGGGAATTTGTTTCGGGTTGGATCCATAATCCCTAATTTCTTTTCATTTTTCAGAATTTTTGGATGGATAGAAAGATGACATGGTAGGAAACACAGAAAGAGAGCTCGGAAGTTCTGGCGGCAGATGATGAAGCCTGGTAAGGGGTGGTCTGATCATAGAATTTTGCGGGTTTGTTTGTCTGCGCACTCTGACACGTGGATAAGACAAAAAGAGAAACTGGATTCTGACATAACGAACTTGCCGGCCCATTCCGCCTTGTTGATGGGCTTTGTTGGGCGGACTGGACATGAAGATGTACGACAAAAATCTTTTAGCATATTTTATTATTATATATTCCTCAAAAGAAGAAAAATCATTGATATATGTGTTTATATTTTGTAAATTTCTGCTCTCTACGGATATTTTTTAAGTTATATATTTAATCTGTTTTTGGTAAAATATTTAATTTGAGCCTTCTAGTTCTTGTCTTCTTTGGTGGGGTCCACATAACTTGTTGAAGTTGCATTTTTTTTCTTTCTAAAACCCATTTAGTCGTTATCTCTTTGGAGATATTTCAATCGCGGCTTTCTTGTAAGCTGTAACGTTGATTTCTAAGTTATTTTTTTTAAAAATAAAAAGTATATATAAAAAATCAAAAAGTTTTATATTCTAACCATAAATTAATCAAAAAATATATATAATATATTCGAGTTTCACCTCTCTCAATTTATGCCGAATAATGAAGAAAAAAGAGAGTCATACATCCATTGTATGGATGCGAATTCGACTTAATATATTTTTTGGCCCTTGTGTTTGTTTAAAATCTCAAATAACGCCTTACATCCTATGTTTGCCCAATGTGTCAAAGGATAAACTAGGCAGGATATCTGGATTCTGGTTGGTGCACACCCGCCATTTTACATCTCCTCCCATTAGATATTGCAAAAGAATGTAGAAGTAAGTCATCCACATCTTCCAATCTTTTCAATCCATTCTTTATAAAATAGGATGTCGTTCTCCCACCACTTCTTCATATTTATCACATCTAACAGTTTCCTCCAATTCTATGTCCATGGCGGGTCCATAAATTACGACACATCGTTCTAATTTCTTTCTAATTATCATCATTAAAATTGAACAAAAAATAGAAAAGAACCAAACCCAAGTTGCAACTTTGATTCGTATTTCAATTTGTGTAAAATTGTCATATTTTTCTATTAATATCAGTACGCGTCGTTTTGTTTCAGTTGGCTCCATTTTTCAAGTCCAATCAGCGATTTTGACCCACCATCACCACGACCACAGCTTCCATAGCCAACAAGCGACCTCTCTCGGTCCTTAACTTGTATTATCAAAATTGATAGTTGCTTTAATTTAAAAAAGGCCTCCAAACTTTTTTTTTTTTGGTGTTCCCGCTCATTCTCAGCGAAAATTAATCTCGTTCGAGTAACATCGAACCTGAAGCTTTTAATTTGAGGTATGGTCCGAGCAACCAAGGTCATGATCATTTTGGTCACAATGGAATTCTCATGATTTCTTTTTCCATTTAAAAATGGCGCAAGCACATGGCGGTGGGGAAGAAGAACAACAACCCACCTAACTTATCGTTTTGTTCACAAGATAGAGCAATGACCAAACTCTCTTTTTTCCGGCTTTCTTCATTAATTTCAGTATTTGCTTTCCAACCTCCAAAACCCAGATAGCGAAGGGAATCTTAATATAGAATTTGAAGGGGGGAAATTCATTGGATTTGTTTCTTTTCTTGCTCCAATTGGTAACCACATTACTTTTAGGGTCCCATTTATGTAATTTGAGATTTCTTTTGTACGTCATTATCAATTTTAATGTCATGCTAATGTTTTATTTATCATTAATTTATCATTCATGAAAACTGTGATGGGCACCTTTTTTACTCTTTAATTTTTTTGTCCAATGAGTCCATCTAATTCCAGATGACAATGCCCTGTTACCCAATGCAATGGACCCGATAAGGTTTTCCAGTTTTATTGCTAACAGGTCAGGAATGGAAGTGGCCCCATAAGATCAGGTATCTATATGATGAAATGAACCCATCTCTTGTTTCAGCAGAGCTGAGTGCCCTCCAATTGTAGGGGTGAATGGTGTCTGGTCAAAAGGAAAACACCAAATCATTAGTAGTTAGTCATGGCCCATGTCCTACAATCAAGAAAGAAGAAGACGAGATCTAAAACATTACATGTATTGCAACTGTACTACCATTTGAAGACAAATCGCCCCTTAGTTGATGAGGATGCTGCATTTTTTCCACTTTTCTTTTATCCAAGTTTATGGCGATTAAGCTATTTTTGTGACAGTTTATACATCAAAATATGTATCATCTCTATCCAAATATTATAAATTGTAATCATTAAACTCTCTAAGTATTGTTGTTCCAGAGGTAAAGTCCGAAACAAGTTCTTTCGAAAACAAGATAGAACGAACAACAGATACTCCAAAAAGGAATTAGCAGCAAATACCAAGTAAAAGCTGATGATTTCCAAAACAAAGTATTCAGCAATGATCAATTTTCTTTTTTCTTAAAAGAAGAAATACAAAACAATTGTTTGGAAAAAAATGCTATTGAGTTTTAAATAAGCTGCAGGAATGGGAATCAAAGCATCCAAACAAACAACTACCACCACCGTGAGTGTTCGAATTTCAGATCGAATTCCGACGAGCTCAGATCGTCGGATAAGTTCGGATTCAGATAAGTTCGAATCGAATTTTTTCGGATTTCTTGTCAACTAATCCGATTCCAATCCGATAAGTTCGGAGTCGGATTTTCGGATTTATCAGAAAAAAAAATTGAAAATATAATTTACATGTATGAAAAAAGAAGCTAAAATGAAAAGATTTATTATTAATGTTTTTTCTAATACCCACTGAAGCGCAATTATTATTAAAATCAAAATCTAATTCCAGAACTTATTTCACAGCAAGAACAGCAAAATTACAGCAAAGTCACGGGAGCGAGCGAGGTAGCAGATGGTAGTAACAGATAAGCCTACGGACAGCCGACAAACAGCCGACGGAGAGGGAGGGAGAGGAGCGAAGCTGGAGAATTGGAATTGGAATTGGAAATTGGAAATTGGAAGTTGCCCAATTGGAGCAAGCGGAGGCCCAACTTGGGAAGGAATTGGAATTGGAAATTGCGGGATTGAGAATTAAAACCCCTAAATCGGATTTTCCGGACAACCGACGGATTTGTAATCCGAATTTTTCGGATTCCAAGATACCCATCCGAACCTGTATCCGACATTAGTCGGATCAGGTCGGAGCTTGTGAGCTCGGATCGGATCGGGTTAGATCTGTCGGATCTACCGATCCGAGCTCACCCCTAACCACCACCACCACATGACGGTTAGATACCTATTAGGCTATTACCATTAATGAGAAGCTAAAGCACTAACAAAAGCAGGCTGGAGAAAAAGGAAAAAGAAATTTTACTCACGGGTGTGCCACTTGCTTGCCGATTTTTGTGATCTTGTGATGCCATTTCTGATCCTCAAGTGCTTTTTCATCAAGATTGATCCATTATAAGCTTCCAATGAACCTGAACATCAAAAAAACAAGAAAAGAAAAGAAATTATCATACCATACCGAAAGAGATGAACGAAGATAAAAACAATACCATTTCAAGAATAACCGAAAAGAAATATGCAAAACACACACAAGGTAAACAAAAAGGAAAGGAAGGAAGAAAAAACAATGAGAATCCATGAAGAGCAACTGGAAGAACAGAATAGGAATCTACGAACCAACAAACGAGTGATACGAACGTGCTTAGAACCGTTCAGACCTAACAGATAACGAAAGGGGATGCGTGTCACGCAACAATGGAGGAATCAGGCAAAATACAACCCAACAACAAGAATCAGGCAAAATACAACCCAACAACAAGAATCAGGCAAAATACAAAACAACAACAACAAAGCATCTGCTGTACACGCCAATGGAAAATCGATGGAAAATGGCTGAACTGGAGCTGTTATGCAAGACTTGAAGTTGATGGCAACCACACACACAACACAAAAAAGAAAAGAGAAGAAAAACAACACAACTCACCATCAAAAATGTTGTTTTTTTGGGAGGAAATTGGACTGAAAGTTCATTAATTTCCACGGACGAAAAAAGCAAATCCTGCTTAATGAATTACAGTCCCGTAGCAAGTACATGATACAGTAGCTGCTAATAGCTCCAAATATAGTCCGTTTTTTATGTTATATGTTTCTTTTTGAAGACTTGTTTGTTCCGGTATTTATATTCATTCGATCTCCTTTGGGTCTCAGTTGATCGGTTGGGGATAGCTGCTATTGCCAGTGATTCCCGCCATGAACAATGTAATCAGAATTGTGACTTAGGTTCCCATGAATATGGTACCCGTAGTGGTGTTGATGGTGGTGACGATGATGATGGGGAGTCATCTTCGTTCCAGGATAAGCTACTGGCTTCAAGATCTTATGGTGGCACCTCGGGCTTGCGGAAACAGAGCCGGCAGTAGCAGAGTAACTGTTAGAGGAAGATGATGATGATGAAGAGGAGGAGGAGGACAGAAAGGAGGAAGAGGAAGCCAACGAAGCATGGGGAGAAGGAGAAGATGATTTTCTGGGCAGGGAAAGAAAAACCCTGATCTTTGGTGAAGGTGCTCGATCATATTCCTCAATGACATTGGCTAGGTCTTCATCTGAGGTGATCGATACAAGCGCGTCTAGATCCTCGTTTGGCAATTGACAACGAACACTCAAAGCCATAGATTTCCCACACAACTCTCCAAGCTTCAATAATAACTCTGTATAAATAACCACAAACAACCATAAATTTAAATTCCACTCAAAATCACACTCACGCATTAACACAAGCACGTGGTGGGCGCCAAAAAAAACTTTAATTATCAATTGAAAAACAAAAAATTAAGAAATGGGTACTGACCAGAAAAGGAGATGGAGCGGTGGACGGCGAGGACACGGGTTTCTCCGCCGTGGTAACGGAGTTTGCCGTCGGGGTGACGGGGGATGATCTTGCCGCCATAGCTGCAGAGGAACTTGATGGTGGAGGAAGAGGGCGGCGGCTTGGTGCTGGATGGGATCATGGCTTTTCTGGGTTTTCCGTAAATTGAAGATGGATTGCGGTCTTTTAAGAGGAGGAGGAGGAGAGCTAAGAGAAGATTTGGAGTTGCTTCTTCAAGCCTAGGTGTGGTACGCTTCACACGCTATTTATAGAGGGTTTCTCAGTTTTTTTAATTTTAGAGAGTGGTGGACTGGTGGGGTCAGCTTACGTCACTTAGATTCCTTGTGGGACCCATCTCCCGGGTAAAGGCTAAGGTGTTCTAATGGGCCAGGATGAGGGAATCACTGTCTAGGAGTCGACCAGGTAACTACGCGCTTCCACCAATCTTGGCGGTTAAATCTTTTCTTTTCCTTTTTTATTTATCCCAAAATTGGAGTGATTTTTTTTTAAATAAAAAAAAACTTGGTAGTTAAATCTACTTTCCTCTCCGCCAAAAACATAACAAATTTCTTTATTTTCAATTATAATTATTGTTGTATCATAGAAGAATATTTTTTATTTAGATAAACTAATTTTTTATTATGCTCACCAAATAAGATATGTATTAATCATAAAATAAAAATTAAGGTCGATTTTTATAATCCCTACAAGGGTGATTAGGGTACGTGCTCTTGCTCGCTCCCAGCCTTGGCAAGCAAGCATCTATCCTTGTTTTTTATCCTAAAAAGGTCGGGACAAAAGTGTATATGCCCCCTCATGCTTTAATTAAAAGCTACAAGCTGACGTGTAACTAAGAATTATATGTCGATCGATAATAAAAAATAAGATGCTTGAAAAAAACCTACAATCTTGTACAAATTTCACTATCTTTTTACCACTAAACCAATTGTAATGATTTAATTTATATTTTAACGTTATTATTACATCTTTTTTAATGAGTAGTTTCTAATTTCTCTTTTTTTTCTTCATTTACTTAGTACTATAATTTCAATCTTTTCTTCTCATTCTTGTTCTTTGGTTTACATCCCCAACTTTCCACCTCTTTCGAAGAAAAAACAACAAAACCCATGGTAAAAAAGCGGCTTCTTTTTTATATAGGGCCAAATGGCATGTGTTTAATGAATGGGGTTTCCAAACTTAAACAAAGATGATACGTAAAGTTTTGCTATTAGTAATAAAAAATATTTAATTAGGAGAATATTCTAATGTGATCGTATCTTTTTTCCGTCTAATTTAATTTAATATTATTCGTGCTTCCCTTAAAAAGAAGTGCTTTAATCAATTTGCACAAATGTAAATTTGGTGAAAAAAATTGAGATTTAAAAACTGAATTCCATAATATTTTCAAAATAATAAATACATAAAATTATATTATAAGGAGCTCCACGCTCCACCTACATCCACCCAACTGTAAGATTTCCCATCACAAAGGCTCGTATGGTCCAGAGTCCAGAGTCCAGAGTCCAGAGTCCAGACCTTACGCCCCACATTTTTGGGTGATGGTCATGCTGATAGCAATGAGTATTGTTTGTTTTTTAACATAGTTGTGTGGGGCCCTTCATCGCCATTACAAGTGTCAGGATATATATTATACGCTCCTGAAATTTAGTAAACTACACACGTTCATCCTTGAATTTCTACACTCTTTATTTTAGTCCCATAATTTTTTATTTTTTTTTATGTATAATAATAATTTCGACCTATCTACTCCATCCATCACTAAATAAATGACGCCCAAAAAGTTTTTACACAAAATGTATTATCGAACTATCAATTAAAATTGATGCTTTTGTGATTGGATTAACTGTAGAGATTTTAACCCGTATATGTGGAGGATCAAAGTTGTGAGTCAAAATCTACATGGACGAAAGTGTAAAATTTACTAAACAATTGTATCGAAATTGGATTTTATTTTAAGTCTGATATTGGTTCATGAATCATAACTTCTTCATATATTTTTTACTATTTTTTTTTCAAAATTTTCAAATATCTTCTTCTTTCATTGCATGCAATGTATTGTATGTAGGTCTTGTGTGGTCCCTAGTTGTGTTGGGCCCACCCTTTAATTTGAATGGAGAAATATCAGAACTTAGAGAAGTTGAGTGTGGTGTGAACGCAAGGAATATACCAGAATTGTAGTTCGAGAGGTAAGCTTCGTGTCTAGCTAGCTTATAGTACTTGGTAACATTTCGTTACAGGACAGATTCTTATTATGTCGGAAACTACTGTTGTAACAGAAGTCTTAGACCATTCCTATGTTCATTCAAGTCTCAAGTTCCAATATAAGAAATAAAAAAAATACCTTAGAAAAGTTACATTTTTTAGAGTCTAATCATAATTAAATAAAATTAGTCTTTTGTCTAGAAAAAATTGAGAAGATAAAGAATAAAATAGTTTTACAATTGTGAATCTATATTTCTCACACTACTTATACGAATGAAAATCCAAAAACTAGCGTTTTATGCATATTATCAATTAATAATAACCTGGGTGTGGAAAAACAATATCCTAGTGGAGGTTGGGCGGGCCTGCTTTTTAAGGATAACCTTGAGGGAATTAAGGCTAAGGTTCCACTCATCTTTTGGCGTTTTTTTTGGGGTTGATTATGTCATGTAACAATCCAAAATAGCTCTCCTACGAACATGCTAGTATGATGCCAATATTGGTGATAGGACTCGGGTGAGGATTGTTCTGTAATTTGATGTATTGATGTGGACTTTCTAAGCCACTTACAATGCGCTGGAGAGAATTTTCGACGTGGACTTTCTAACCCACTTACAATGCGCTGGAGAGAATTTCCGACGTAGAAGCTCCGACGATCAAGTTAGTAATCATGATGAATATGATCAATGTGGGAGAACTATCGAAAAAGAGTTGGTATTTGGACAGAGCTTCTGTACACGTGTGGGTGTATGCATGCTTGTGTATGAAGAGGTGATAGAGGGGTATTTATAACCTCACCATGTGAGTCACCCTGTACACGTGTCATTCGATCTAGGTATGTCGCTTACCGATACCTATCCTTTGACCTGATAGTTTCCCTAGTATGTAACACAAGTGATATACTTACCTGGTAGAGTCGGTATGTGTAGTCTTGGCTACTGTTGCTAGTATTTATCGAGACCCCGTTGATAATAAAAGATCGTAACTGCCCTTGTTTGCATTATCAGTTAGGAAGTATGAGTACCGGTGCTATCTATACTTACCGGTAAACTCCTCGACTATACAACTAGATAAGTGAGTATCATGAGGTTACCAGGATCTTGTTGATTTTATCCATGTGGCATGCACCTTATCAATTACCGGAAACTAGATTATCGGTTCTATAAAATGATAAAAATACTCTTAGTGTATGTTTATGTATTATCGATTGGGTCCTCGATTAGGCAAAAAGAAAAAGAAATGATAAATGGGGTCCTCCTCTTTTCTTCTCTCATAGTTACATTGCATATCCCAATTTTCGTGTATTTTTGCGTAATTTCCAAACGGTGGAGAGGTGCTGTGCTGAGCAATGAGCATGTCCACCTTTATCTCCTTATCCTCTTTGATGAGAGAATCATTGCACTTTGCTCGGTTCATCCGCAATTATATTTGCCATTCTTATTTGTGAATCGATACTTGTTGCTACCCGATTTTAAATTTTAAAATTTTCATTTGTCGCATTTCTGTCAGACAATACTAATATTATTTAAATATTATTAAATTTTAAAAAAATATCTCTTTTAATATGATTTTTTTTAATTTTAAAATTTGAACTTAAATTTTTATTAAAAGTGAATAAATTCTTTCACAAGTCTACCACTATTAATGGTCTTTATGCTACTCCCTCTGATCCGAAATGTATGACTTTCTCGCATCCCAATATTCAGTAGGGAACGCATATCGAAGAGGCCGGATGAGGCACTATTTGATCTCAAAAAATTTCGTACTTTTTTTCGAACGTACGTTCCGAGAAAAAATTCGGGGCAAAATTGTCTCAAATAGTGACTGTTCCGGCCGTCTTAAGATATGTTCCGGAACAGTAAAAGCAAATGCTAAAATGTCATATATTTCGAACCGGAGGGAGTATTTTATTACATCATCTTTGTAGCCGTAGGTCCCAACTAAACATTATCAAGTTAATAAAAATGAGAATCCCGTCAAGAACTTCCTATTTCCAAATATAGTCATTTTTTATAGGACTACATACTATTGTGTTGCAACATATTCACCACGTGATAAACATAGTGGCTAATCTCTCTGGTAACTTCATGTTGGTTCGAAAAAATTATTGGTGTACGTATGTGTATGTATGTATGTACCGAACTAATTTGTGGTGAGCATGTCACAATGTACATATAATTATAATAAATAAGTCCCACATCCAATATATAAAGTGATTTTTTTACACACTCTCGGTGCATTGTTTATTTCTTTTTAGAATTGGTTACCACAAATATTTATAAACCTGTTTAATTATAATTAAATTTATTTATAAAAAGTTGATCTGTCATGATTGAACTCCAGTTGAATTCCGATTAAATCTCAATTATACCTTAAAATTTTAATTTCTTTTTCTCTTTCGATTTGACTTCAACACGGTCTGATTTTGCAAATATAGGTTTAGCTTTACTTTTATTCTTTCAATCTTCTAGTGTTAAATTAAGAAGATACTTTTCTTTCTTAGGAGTGACAAAACGCTTTGATTGGTGCCTTATTGTCTACGGTGTAGTTGAGGAATAAGGATTGAATATGCGGTTAAAATGCTGGCCATACGCTTCTGTGCTCTTTTTCTCAGGTCCGAAGCTCTAGTATCGTTACACGCAACCAACCCAAGTTGGGAATTCTAACGGAAAAAAGGTCGGTTGTCGTTTTGCGAATCTGTTTCCAAAAGCGTGCCGGGCCGGGGACACGTGTCAACACGGAGACCAAAACTATAGTACTCGACTCGGTCGACTTCTTAGTAATCTCGGAATCATCGTCGTCATCTCGGTCAGTCGGTCCACAACAATTTGGCATCTCATCTGACCCCGCCTCCTCTCCTTTGGCATTTGGCAGAGTTTTGAGGTGCCATTTACCTAAACAAACTCGTAACGTGTGTTGCAAATTGCAATACTAATTAAAAAATAGACAGTAGCGTATAGAATCAATTACGTAGAAAGAGTTATTTTTGTTTCGGGTATAACTGTGAACGAACGAGATCAAATTGCAATACTAATTATTGTATGTTGGGCTGGGCTTGCACCCATTGCTATGGAATTGAATTGGTCCACTTGACTTGCTAGGATCGCAGAAGATACCTGGCAATAGACTCTTGTTATTGTTTAAGTCGTCGGTAAAAGTGAAGGGACCATTACTAAGATTTGGCAATTGTCCTCCAGGCAGGTTGACAATTTGGACTAAAATGGTGGCGAAAAAAGAAAAAAGGAAAGTTGGCTGGCGTTGAAATTCCCTTATTCTCTGGTTTAGAAGGACACCATTTAAGTATATTTTTATTTTGATAAGAGTAAAGAATAAAAGTATATTGTAAGTTGTAACCTGGACAAATATACTTTTATTGTACTGATTAGTTTTCAATTTTCGGTAATATCCGCGTACTGATATTTTACCACCCGTAGACGATTATTATAATTTTTTTCTCTTTTTTTAAGTTGTTTAAGAATGAATAATTTTGTGTGCGTAAAAAATAAAAGTTTACTTATGACGCAACACATACGGGGAAATATTACTATAGTCAAACTAAAACGCAACAATATAAGAAAAAAAATGAGACTCCGTACCCTTTTGTTTTCTTAGCGATCAACCATATACATTAGTAAGTTAGAATTTGATGTATTCATTTTAAATACTCTAGTATTTCCCAAAAACAAAAAATTCTAGTGTGTATATGAAACAAGGACGGATCCGGGGGGCACCGTGGGCTGATGCCCACCCTGGGTTAATGGGAAAAAAAATTTAGTATACAGCCCAGCCCAAATCCCTAATCTAACCCACCCCAAATTAATTGCCTTATTGAGTAAATTGATACCCAATCTGTTGTTAAATAATTAGTGCTACATCTCTAAATTAATTACATATCCTCAATTTCACAAATCGATTAACGGTTTACTCCAATCTTGCATTTTAAATTAATTAGCCAAAGTTTCGTATTTTTAAAATTAAATTTTGGTCGTCCATCAATCGAATATTTCGTACGAATGGGTGAATCGGCGATTGATTTTAAAATATTTTAGTCGACTCCGTTTTTTATTTTGTGGTTGTTGGTCGGGATCAAATATTTTAGCCTTAATATTTGTTTTTGTAGATATGGACAAATATTTGATTAAACCATCTACTCAAGCACCATCAAATGTTGGTCCAAATGTTGGTAGACCAAGGCGGAAAGGTGAGCAAATTTCCAATCTACATCATTATCAAGTTGATTTATTTTATCAAGTCATTGATATGCAACTTCATGAGCTTAATAATCGATTTGATGAGAGGAATAGCGAATTACTCCTTTGTTGCTTTCAATAAGGAGAAATTGCTTCAATTGACTCAATTTTATCAAGTTATCTAAATATTTGTTATTTAGTGACGGATACAAATACTCTTAAGCATTTGTTCAATTTTTCGTTCAGCTCGTTTGGTTTCCCTTTAAAATACCCCAAAAAAAAATTTCGTTCAGCTCGTTTGGTTTCCCTTTAAAATACCCCCAAAAAAATTTTCTTCTTTCTCTTCCCGTCTCATATCTCTTTTTATATCATAATAAAATCAATATTCCCTCCGTCACACATAAAATAATTTCTTAATATATTTTATATAAAATTAAGAAATTTCGTTTTATTAATTAGAATCTCAAATAAATTAATAAACACAAAGTACTAGTTATTATTAATTACAACTTTTTCTTGAAAAATCAAATATAATATTTTTATGTGTAATAATTTTGTTGTGGTTGCGATGGAGGGAGTGATTAATAAAATAAACTGAGATTTTAGTGGGATGCGTTAGGCCCAATTTTGAATGAGGCCTCGATTCGATGGACAACAAAGGCAACTTTGGGTTTGAAATTGAAACTTGGGCCCATCCCATTTTCGGTTAGAGATTTTAACACAACTCGTGAGTTTCTTCTTATCTGTAATTGTGTTGTCTGTTCGTTTGTTATTTTATAGCATTTTTTGTAGTTGTGAATATGTTGGTTTAAATGCATGAACAATCAGAAGATGGCAAGATTGCATTACGC
The DNA here is from genome assembly GCA_963691705.1 of Viola odorata. Classification (NCBI taxonomy): domain Eukaryota; kingdom Viridiplantae; phylum Streptophyta; class Magnoliopsida; order Malpighiales; family Violaceae; genus Viola; species Viola odorata. The sequence goes on along the minus strand of OY829540.1, from coordinate 7,548,989 downwards.
ACTAATCAAGCAATCAATTATCAAAAGCATAAAGCAAATAGCAACCATTCCTGCTAATTGGGAGTGATATAATTTTAGAAGGAGCCCATGGGCCTTGGAAGATCCACGAACCTTGCAATTTCAGGGCAAGCCCTTTCTTGCATCAAAAGATGAATATTGGTTTACTTTTTGAAGTACCATCACCATGGTTATAATTTTACCCTTTATATTACTTATAATTTATAATCTATTTTCTCATAATTTGTTTCACCTTAGCTTGTAAATTAACTTTGGTAATTTATTTTTATCCAACGGTTCTTAATTAACCGCATAAAAAAAATTGAGAATTTGGTCATCCATACCCATTTTTAATGACAATACTTTTTTTCTTCTATATATATAAAGAAGAAGAAAAAAACACTTAAACTCGCATATTATGAGTAATCGACACATTAAGTTTGTCTCCTTCCACCAGTGAGGAGATATTAACTAGAGCCAATCCATGTTCGAGGAATTGCTACTAGTGAGGAAGAGCATTCTTTGACAACCCATGGATTTTGATTATTTCTTAATTTTAATCATAAAATTTTGATTTTTAAGGAACCCATGCAAAATAGAGTTTTTTTTCTCCCTCCCTAAATTCTTTGTCCATTTTGAAAAAAAATAAGTCATGTTCGAGCATGTCAAATTGTCAAGCGTGAAAAATAACTCTCTATTATAGTTTTTATCATATTTTCTATACTCGAATTTAAAATTTAAATTAAACGTATACGAATCACTTACTACTAAACTAAAAAAAGAAAGGTGGTCACCGGTTAGTGACATGGATAATACTTATTGTCTTTGGATAATGGATAAAGGTTATATTTATTACTCCAGCATAATTGTTTTTTCCTTCCAATATTGCTGACCAGAATCTTGTGGGTGCACAAGTTGGAAGTGATTACTTGAAGAAACACATCCACCACTCGTTTCAAATCAACCAATGCAAGCAGCCAAAAATCCAAAACCCTCACCCACAAATTCCACAAGAAGAAAAAAAAAAATCAAACTTTTAAAAAAATTACTAACTTTTATTATGCACACTCTTACATTCTTCTTCGGTTCTTCCACCATCACTCCCTCTCCTTCTTCCTCCTTCACTACATTCTTTCCATGGTCAAGATTCCACCTGGATAATACTAAAACAATATCCGCATCTTTCTCTTCCCCCACACTCTGTTTTTTCTCATTCTCCTCCTCAAGTCATGACTTCCTCTTATTGCCTTTCTTCTACAAGAAACACCCTCACACCAGAAAATGTCTCTCTTCACAAATTCCACTTCCATCTACCAAGAAATCGCTCCCCTTTGTTTCCTTATGAGCCCAAGAAAGAGTCGTTTCCCATTTTAAGGCTAAAGAATACAAAACCCACATACCCATTTGCCAGTATTTCATCTTTTGCAGCAGCAGGGGACGATGGGGAGCAAAAAGAAGGAATCCAAATTGAGAATAATCAAGAAACAGAGCAGAAAGATGGAAACTTGAATGGAAATGGAATGGCTCAAGCTTTCCACATTTCATCAAGAACAGCAACTGCTATATCTTTTTTCATAGCATTTGCTGCTCTTAGTCTCCCATTCTTTATGAAGAGTCTTGGCCAAGGTTTGGCGCTAAAGACTAAGGTTTTGTCATATATAACTCTGCTGTTTGGATTCTACATGGCTTGGAATATTGGGGCTAATGATGTAGCTAATGCAATGGGGACTTCTGTTGGGTCTGGCGCGTTAAGTTTGCGACAAGCAGTGATCACTGCAGCTGTTCTTGAATTCTCCGGCGCGTTATTGATGGGAACCCATGTTTCAAGTACAATGCAGAAAGGAATTCTTGTGGCTAATGTGTTTCAGGGGAAGGATACTCTGCTTTTTGCTGGCTTGCTCTCTTCTTTGGCTGCTGCTGGAACTTGGTTGCAGGTGCACTTCTTAATTACTAGTACTATCTTGTTTTGGGATTTTGAATGCTGTCCTGATATGGGTTCTTGATCTTAACGGACAATGTGTTGTATTTTAACCGAGGAGGTGATTCTAAATTATGTTAATCAACGAATGGAGTGAAATTGCAGGACTTCTTGTTGCTTGTTGTATTATAAGATTTGGAAATGTTTGTTTTATATTTTAAGGGTCAGCAAAAAACAAAGTTTGAGTGTTACTATTATTGGCTAGATGTTTTTTGATTCTGCCTGTGAGAATATACTTTTTGACAGATAAGAATTGTAAGTTAGGAAGCTCGAACTCGACCTCGACCTCGACCTCGACCTCGAGACCTAACACCTTCTTATTTTCTAAGATGTACCACAAAGGTACTATAGCTCATTGACAGATAATGTTTACCAATTTGATGAGCTAAAACGTATGTAAGTGTACACAAGAAGTGAAAGCACAAGTCCTTGCAGTTACAAAAGTAACAGCACTTGCACAGAGCTTAATCTGTTTCTCGCATCTCTAAAGAAAACAATATTTCTTAGGTCCCCATTTCCTGACTGGCTACAGTGGAAATGCAAAGTTATATTTTGATCCTACTACATGTCGTTCCCAAATGCATTATGTTGCTGCATTCTCCATTGTTGATTTGTTACCATGTGTTGCCCAGGTTGCATCCTATTTCGGTTGGCCTGTCTCCACCACACATTGTATAGTAGGATCGATGGTTGGTTTTGGTCTCGTCTACGGGGGACCTGGCGCTGTCTTCTGGAGTTCACTGGCAAGAGTGACTTCATCTTGGGTGATTTCACCAGTAATCGGAGCACTGACATCATTTCTTGTCTACAAATGTATACGTAGGGTATGTTCTTAGTCTTTCACGGTTCAACTTCTTGTATGGGGCTCTACCTTGGCCTCCAGTTAAGCTGAAAGATATGACTCCTCAGTCAGAAAACCCTTCATACAGTTTTTATAGTTGTCACAATCTGATTAACGGTCATTTATGACTTGCAGTTTGTGTACAGTGCTCCAAATCCGGGGCAAGCTGCTGCAACAGCTGCACCAATTGCTGTCTTTGTGGGTGTAGCAGGAATTTCTTTTGCAGCATTTCCTCTAAGCAAAATATATCAATTGGCTCTAGCACAGGCTCTGGCATGTGGGGCAGTTGGTGCATTCTTAGTTGACAGAATCATTAGAAAGCAACTAGGCCATCTCCTCACAAAATCCAGTTCTGCAGAAACTGAGTCAAAAGAGAATGCTGGAGACAACAAGAATATCGGGTTTCTTTCTGATATTGCAGGACCAACAGGAACTCAATTGAAAATAGTTTACGGGGTGTTTGGATACATGCAGATCCTCTCTGCTTGCTTCATGTCATTTGCGCATGGCGGGAATGACGTCTCCAATGCAATAGGTCCTTTGGCTGCCGCATTGTCAATTCTTCATGGTGGTGCCAATGGAGCGGAAATTGTTATCCCGATGGATGTTCTTGCCTGGGGAGGATTCGGTATAGTTGCAGGGCTAATGATGTGGGGTTATAGAGTGATAGCAACTATCGGGAAGAAGATAACAGAACTGACACCAACTAGAGGCTTTGCAGCTGAGTTTGCTGCAGCTTCAGTGGTTCTAATTGCCTCAAAGCTCGGATTACCCATCTCCGCGACACATACTTTGGTGGGAGCGGTCATGGGCGTAGGTTTCGCGAGGGGACTTAACAGTGTTAGATCAGAAACAGTGAGAGAGATTGTGGCTTCATGGGTAGTGACAATTCCAGTTGGTGCTTTATTTGCAGTTTTCTACACATGGATCTTGACCAAGGTTTTGTCTTCCATAGTGTGAGAGTGTACATTACAATATTCAAATGAACAACAACCTGGTGCCTGTGTCTAATCACACAATCAATCATCTTTCCACTTAAAAAAATTGTGGAATTATTGCAACATTTTGATCAAACATGATTTCCTGTGACTTGAGTGATCACAATACATAACGAATCGGAGCAACAAACATCATTTTTCTTGTCAGTTTATGTATTTCGTAAAAACTTATGTTGTATCCCATGTTCGGTTATGATTGTATTGGCATGATAAGTTTTGAGATTAACACCTGTTTAATTTAGAGGTGTTAATCTAGAATGGCAGATTGCACAATGCCCATGTAAGAAACTTGTTAATAGCTGAAGCATAGATAAAGACAAGCATGAAGCATTCACCTCCCTTTGTTATTAGCTTCCTAAAATTGCCACCAATGCCATTTCTCATTTCTATGTTAAGAGAGGCTGTCATGAATGGAGGAGTTGGGGAAACTTGTATACATATAACAATCATAAAGCTGGAAATGGTTTTTTTCAAAAGAAAGTTAAGAATGATACTGAATGAATTTGCTGCGCTTATGCAACCAACAATGTCGAAAAAATCAACTGCTCCGAAACTTTTAGAAAAGAATGAGAGGAAACATGTAATCTTCTCTTTCTTCCTAAATCACATACCAGGAGATTCAGCAGTGCACGGCTTAGGTTGATAGGATTGTTATGGAGAGAGTTCTTGCACAGAAGTCAGTCTTGGCTCCCACGGTGATCCCTGGACAGGGCTGTCCATGGGGAGCGGGGGTACGAAAGGCTTCTTTACCATGGCCCTTCTTTTCACTACTACAGATTTTACGTATTCATCTTTGCAAGCATAGAAATCTTTTGCTGAACAAAAACGCTCGTCTGATGTATCTGCACTTTCTTCACACGTGACATTTGCATCTAACATCACATCCCTACTGTCACCAGATCCTCTGCCTTTCTCGTTCCTCATGTGTTTACGCTCCAATTTTCTGGCAGTAGTGGATGGAATCAAGATGTACTTGTAACCTGGAAGCAACAGTTCGTCCGGCCACAATAGGGACTCCTGAGGATTTTCAAAGACTCCTGGCCGGGCAACACACAAACCAGGATACTTCTCCATCAATTGAGATGCAGGAAGTGCACACTGATACAGCTCCTCTTCCCCACCAGCATGAACTATTCTGACCGGTACCTCTGACTGTGAGCTTGAGTCCAGCGACACAGTAGTTCCATTGAATTCTTTTTCCTTTGCAGCCTCCTTCCGAGGATTCTTCACGCCAAACAAAGAGGTACAGATGATACAAGAAGGCATTGCTGATGATAAGAAGCTGTCAGATCCGAATGTTTCATCATAGTTTACAGGCAGGAGGGTACGTGGAGATAATTGTAACGGGTTGGGGTGTTTCAGTGAGTAGTTATTGTCAAGGTATATGTCTTCTGTTTCTCATGGCCGGCAAATCTATACTATACTCTAACTGAAAGCCAAAGGTCAAACCGAGGGTTAGGACAAATGATAAAAACCCACGAGATTCATATTTTCATTTCTTTCTATTGAAAAGTTAGTCATGGGAAGTAGAAAAGGGAATCTCAAATCTAGCACCAAACAGGACTCGGAATAAAATAAGTCTATCTGGCAGTAACTAGCTCTGCAGACTGCAGGCACATCCTCTTGCTGCTATCATACTCCCATAGACCTGACAAAACCTGCCTTTCCAGCTTCTTCAACCTACCACTAATCCAGTTGTTATGCAGAATAAGACAACCTTTCTTCATGCAAGCATCTTTCACATTCCTATTTTGCCATAAGTCTAAGTACGCACCATTAGGAAAGAGGTCTCTATCCAAGAAATGAGTGGTTAGGTTTGTGTCGGGTTCTAGACATCTATTGTCACTGATGCGGTTAGAGCCTCCTTCACCACATAAAATGTCATAGAAGCTTGGCTGCTCAGATAGACCCGAATTCACAGCATGTTTCACTACCTTCTCTATAGCAGTGATGGTTGAACTATCAGAGCGTGCAAAATAAAAGCCTGAGTTTAAACGCCTAGGAAAGTTCACAGGTCCTGCAGATAAGCAGCACAGAAAAAGCTTTAGGATTTAACACCATATGATTGCAAAGCAACCATTGGAGGAGAAGCCCATGCCATTCAGTTGTCTCCCTCAGAAGAGATGCTGACATGCTATCCATTTATTTTCCAAAAACAGGAAGAAATTATGAATAAATAAATTGCAAGAAACCAAGTTGGATTTTTGTAGCATTAGTTACTTAAGAATAAGCACCTGTGATATTGTATTCATCAGATTGTGCAGCAAGAACAGCAGGACCAAAGGTAGAAAGCAATGGTAACGGATTTTGAAACCAATACACATCCACATCACTCATGAGTACATTGTACCCTAGTTTCAATATCTTCAGAACAATTCTGGACTTCACTTTTGTCACCCTCTGAAAGCACTCAGTTCCAAAGTGGCAATCATCAAAGCTTACATTCTTTGGGGCTGATGGATCATGAAAAACGGGCAGGCCCTAGCATGAAGCAGAAAATTTCAATTCAGATGCACAAGGAGATACCTTGCTAGAGGAGGAAGCACAAAACAAATTTCAGGAAGATTGTCATAGGTATTTAGCCAAAAGCAATAAAACTGAAATGTTTAAGAGATGCTCAACCCATATAAGCTTATCATTTCTTTGGTGCTAACTGACAGCAAGAATCAGCTATGGAACCTAATAAGACACAGACTCATCTAAGCATTCAAAACTATTCATGTAGAAGCAGTTTAAAAACTATGAACAACAGAACAAGAGAAGTTCGAACAAAAACTCTCTCAGATGGCTAAAATCACCCTAAAAGCTCAACTGCAGGCCTTAAGTATGAAACCGGTTGCACACTCTGAATTTTAAGAGAAATTATCTACTAGTGTACCAAACCCTTAATCTCCTGAAACACACATAATTTATGTTATGTAAGAGAGTGTGCTCTGTGCATGCGTCTGTAAATGTCCCCTGAATGAGTGAAACAATATAGAAAGGGGCGGTATTGAAGCAGAATACCTGCATGACAGAGAGCTGAAATGTTTCATCGTCGAGAGCACAAATCAGAAAATTTGTGACCCGAAGGTGGCGTAATCTGCACACCCAACTCATTAGCATGTCTTTGTAACTATTTCCAGCAACAGCAAGCACAATGGTTTTGTTCTTGTCTGCGGTTACTGACAGGAGTGACTCTAAGGAAAAGGGAAAATCTAGTGGTGCTAGGATCTTTAACTGATCTCTCACAAAACAATCACGTAGCCTATGTTGTGATATAGTATCGTCAACACAGGCCACATTTTTCTTCTTTTTTTTATTGTGTAAAACCTTTCTATCCCATGCCAGTCCCTGCTTGACAAACGGATGAGCAATGTCTTGTGCTATGCCCACAAAATGATATGCCCCATTACACTTAAGAAGCTTAGTTAGGCTAGAATAGTTAACTTCATTGAAAAACAATGATCCATAAAGCGAACCAAGATGAGAATTTCCAACATCTTCCCAGCTTCTATCTAGAACATGGGAATCTTTTACTGACTGGTAAGACCAATGCTCTGGGTTACTCAGAAAAAAACATGAGACGGCCCAACTTGCATCGAAAACAAATCTGATTTCAGATGACACAGCCTCATTTATGACCCAGTGGTTGTGAATCCCCTTGCCATACAAGAAAGGAGGGAGTACTCCATTATGTAAAGGTAGACTCCTGCTGTTCCAAGCCATAAGAATCTTGTCCTGGCAATGATTCCAATGCCAATCCTGACCAAATATCTCCTCCTGCAACTGATGGAATTAAGAATGATGTCAAATGATGTTGTCCTGGATAGATTAACTTGCAGTCTGAAATAGGATCCTTCGTACCTCCCGTGGTCTCATCCATTTCCCATCTTCCCTTTGCCAATGTTTCCCAGTATCATCCAACTGGAATGGGAAGTGGGAGACATTTCGTAACGAAGCCAAAAGAAGCCAATCATAATCAAGTTTGTAAGCGTTGTTCAAGGTGGAAATGAGATCAGAGAGTATAATGGTTTCTGAATTGGTAAAAACAGATATGTCAGCAGTGAACACCCTTGACCTTTCTACCATGGAATGAAAGAACGGAGTACCGAGGAATCTAGAAACACCAAGCAAAGAACATAGATGAGAATGGGTGTAGCTGCATTACTATAACGTATTCGACAAGAACAACCAATCTGTACAACTCTATCGATAAAAGCCAACAACCTTAAGAAACTAAATGATTAGGAAACAATATGCTTACGTGAAATCAATATTGCGATCCACCAAAACACGAGAACCAAAAGCCTCAGCGAAAGAAGCAGCAGAAGGGTCTTGACTGAACAGAACCACATTGACTTTAGACGACAAAGCCAGCCATGATCGAATAGCAAGATTCTGCCTTGCTCCAGTTGAACCAATGAAAGGTGCAGGCGCAGTAAATATGGTGATTCTAGGACCGCCGGCACCAAACAAGCGATTGAGACTAAAACTAGGTGGTCTTTTGATCTCATTCTTAAATGAAGGCAACCTTTGAGTGGCATACAAGGAGAACAAAATTAGCAGGAACCCATATAGCCAAACTGACCATAACCCCACTTTCATTGCCTGAAATGAAAAAAAGAAAGCAACTTTAGATGATGATGCATTGAAAGCATGAAAATGGAGGAAGGTATAGGAACAGGAGAGCGACCTTCATTGTTATTGTGGGCGTTCTGGTAGAGCTGAGGAGAAGAAATGCGAAGGTGCGGTTTTTTTGTTTTATGGTTTTGGACTGGAAAGTGGAACTTTAACTGAAAAAGAAAGGGAAAAGACTGGAATAGCAACAAACTAATGACTAATGAGCAGCGCCACCACCAAGACGGGGATGGAGGCATGGCCCATGTGGGTTGAATTAAAACATGAACATTAGCTTTCAATTGCTTTTTGACATTTTTGGTTCCTAACATTCCAAAGTTTCAATTTCATACCACCTCGGCTTCTCCTGCCGACAAGCAGTTTGGGCCAAATCGCCAAACCAAGGTTAGGTTTGGACTTTTAAGTTTTAGCCACTTCGTTCCAGGATGTTTGGGTTAAAGACCAATAGTAAATAAAGTCAAATTTTAGGTTAACCTTAAAAAGTTTCAATACCCAAAATTATAATTCGACTAGTTAGTGTAAAATTTTATAACGTAAAAAATCTCTAATATTGTAATGATAATTAGTAGTATAATTTTTTTTTTTCAATCAACCGTAGTACAAAATAGGTAAAATAGGCGTGAATCCTTTGGATCATATGCACACTACATTTGACAAGCTGGTATCCGCTAAATCATCCTATTTTTTCCGATAAGCGCGCTAAATGATCTTGGCTAAATGTCAATTGCCAATATCTATGCAGTTTTAACACGTATGCTCCTTGATTTCAACATTAGTCATCCTTTGAAGAAGATGCGTACTTAGGTTTGCTTTCAGACATGCAACAATAACTTCCTAAAACTGTGGACATCAAAATCAGTAGTTGCTAGGCTGATCTTTACAGTAGGTCTTAGGTGATAAATAGCTCAAATGCTGCTAACCTCTTTCCTTGGCGTTGGGTATGATGCCGAAAGTCGAAACACAAAAGCAAATACAAAACTTGAAAACATCGTCGAACTCCTACTCCATCAAAGGCATAATCTAACAAATCCATCCGCGTGAGACTCCATAAAACAAAAATGTAATGAATTCCCCCTCTGCTGCAGTTTTGGTGAAGACTCGCAGGTGACCGAGTTTCTGGTATATCAGATCATAATACCTTAAGATCATGAGCAGTGGTCACTCCAAATAGAGTTTCATGCAGTGCCTGGCATTACAGAAACAGTTTCATTCCAGGTGATCCTTCTTTGAAATCATCTCCGTCGCCTTGAAGGTGATTTGGATCTTGACCTCCTTCCCCTGCAAGAAATTAGAACAGCTACTAAACCCAGTAATATTGCAAGCTAAGAGTTCACAACAAGACACTTTCACCTGAGGCAGCATTCGAATGTGTCAAAAACATTAACACAATACCTAAAAAAACAGTGGTGAAACATACCTCGTGGTCTCAAGAGAAGGGTAGGGAGAATGCCTGCGCTGAGAATGCTTGCTATGGGGGGGTGACCGCGAAACTTGTCTATAAATGAAAACACCCATAATGCTCATTTGGTGAGTTAAACATGCACCACTTAATATAGAGAATACTTAGCCTTGCATAGAGTCAACTTGGTAAGAATTGCCAGTCAGCATAATTTTTTCTGCTACTTATGAGTTATGACATAAAGGATCTTACATAGTCAGAAAAAAGAATTAACTAAAAAGAGGGAGGACAAGGCCGTGACATCATGACCTCCGACAGAAATACATAACAGGACACTTATTTGGGCCTTCTGTCCAACTTTTGTTTATTTGTTAAAATTTAGTCAGGCGGAATTACATGCAAAGGAAAAACCTAAAATACCTACGTCCCAGCTTCAACAAGAAGCCCCACAAACCACAAATACTACAAGAAGCATATGACACATAAAAGCGCCTATACTGCATTTGAGGTGTACATAGTAGTACATAATAAATCTACATTCCACCCAAATAAATCCTACTTTGAGTCATATTTACCAGTATAATTTCAATTAAAACTCGCTTCCTTTCGTACAAAACTACAAGTCAACTTGAATCCATGTATTAAAGAAGACATACATGACAAATGCCACAAGAAACTTTATCAAAATTCTCCGAGGGAAAAAAATTCAACAAGGAAAACCTTACAATAACTAATAAGGAAAAGAAACATCAAAAGATATTTTCAATACTAACAAAAAACAACAATTATATCCAAAGTCCAAACAACAAAATTTACCAAAAGCCGTAACCTACTAACAAATGAAACTATGCAATAGCCACAACAACTCAACTATCAGTATACACTACGGGGTATTTAATTTCACATATCATGCAAACAAGTTAGTTGATATCGGCCCTACAAAAGGCAGCAAACTAATGACCTGAAATAACTATTTAGAGGGTTGAAATGATTAATCCATGAAACAAAATCGGGACCTTTTGCAAAACTTGTTTACATCATAATGGATGCATTCAATTTCCATAAGGCCTACCAGGTATTTGACTAGTCAACTCAACAATCAAAAAGATCTGCACAAGAAATATTAATAAGCCAATGAGATTCTATGAAACAGGTACCTTCTTCTAGACCTCACAGGCGACGGTGATAAGTTCTGCTTTCTTGAATGTAGCTTCCTGTGGTACAAATAACAGCATATAAGGATCTGCACAAAAAAAATCAGAATAATATGAGTCATTTACAAGATGTCCGGGGTAAACCTCCTAGAAACATATGATGCTTTGTCACTAGAATCATCGTTCTTATTGTCTTTGCCTCCACTGCTGGTTGATGAAGAACGCCTTCTCTTGTGCTTGCTTGAGTTATGTCTGGCTTTATCTTCCTCCTTGTCCTTTGTGCGTTCTCGTTTCTTCTTGGAATCTTCTTTAGCACTAACTCTATGAGATTTTTCTGCACCATTTCTATCCTCCTTGACATCAGGCCTTTTTCTTGACTCCAATTCCTTTGGCTTATCTGCAGTCTTATCACTTCGTTCTTTCTTCCTTTCTTTAGAGCCATTCTGATCATCATTCTTTCCTGGATGCTTTTCATCCTGTCTCCTATGATGGTCATCTCTCATCTCATCTGCCCTACTCCCACTCTCTACCTCCTTAATTAAGTCTTTCCCAGAATAACTCCTTTTGCTTTCATGTTGATTATCAAGATAAGGTTTCACCCTGGTTTCTCTATCTTGAGAAAAATGTGTCATCGGGTTTTTCACACTGACATTTTCTACAAGAGCACCTTCCACCCTTGACCCATTGTTGCTTTCTAGAGTTTTCCCACCACCAACAACAAGTTCAGCAACTCCGGCTCCAAGCTCACTCAACTCATGGAAGGTAGTACTGTTTTTGTTATTGGAATGAATGGGACCAGTCTTGCTAAGATCATTCCCTAACTTCATTTCCTGACTGTTTTTACCAAATTCTGCTTGTGAAGTCCCATTTTCAGTTTTACGTAGTACATCTTTTGACAATTTTGGGGAGTTTAGCTGCCGAGTCTCAACACTTTTTCTAAAATTTGACATGCTAGAACTCTGGGTTTCATCATCCTCATCATCATCTTCATCAGAGCCATAATTAACAAGACCCAATACATTGCCTGGTGAGCTGGAACTGGAATTTTCAGTGACATCTTCAGTGCCCGATTCCTTGGTTTTAACTGGAACTAAAATCTTTGTAGAAGCCTTGGGAGTGGGAAGAGCCAGGGGGGATGTTGATACCTCATCATTAGAAGTGACATCAGTGCGCTCAACTGCAAAGCCATGAAGTGCCATTACAGTCAAAATTTCAAAGAAAAAGACTTCAATAATTACACTAAAATTGTAGAACTAACTTGACATTTTAATGAACTTTATTTTAAACAACTAATTAAGAGCTAATGTAGACATAATGATTATGTTGTATGATTACTTTTTAAAAAGTTAATACAACAAGATTGATGCACATAACATTATTAAAGTGATAAATATATCAGAACAATGCATACAATAGTCTAAGCCAGTAAGGATTGGTCATCACATTGCACAAAACATTACAATTATTTATTATAGGATTGGTCATCTTTAAAGTTTAAACTGTTCCTAATTACCTGGACTCCTCTAGCTGATGTGAGCTAAGCTTAAAGGTACAGCTAGTCAATGGTTTATATGCTTTCTTGTTTCCTTACTATTTCCATTTCGACTATCAAAGTGACTAATTCTATCAAATATCAATTGCCAAACAGCAATAGTCATTGGAAAAAGTAAGAAGACCTATCTACATAGAGCCAAGACAAGGCAGTTTACCTTCAACTGCTAGATCATCTTCACTTATAACTTTTGTTGCAATTTCATCAAACAGCTCATCAGTAACCTGTTTGACAACAATGGAAGTTACAATCAATATGAAGAGGAAATAAGTTTGCAATCATCAAATTGACAAATTCTATGCGGCAGGGACCTTCAAAAGAACTTCAGTAAGAAGACGTTTTATTTCCTGGTTAATAGCTGCATTTCTAGCTGCTTCCTCATGATCCTGCACGAGACAAAGCCATAACACAAAGAAAATAGGAATGCTTGTTGGATATACTGAAAGACAAACTCAAGCATATACAATCAAAGAAACTACTTAGTTTGGGGAAGACATGAAAACAATGAAAACAAACTGAAACCACCATTAGATGATAAACAATAGAACCTCATCATCTTCCTCTTCTTCAGTTGACCTAGATGAATCAATGCTTTTGCTATCTGCCTGATCATCCTTCTCGAAAGGTTTATCAACACCTTCATCCTCAATGGACTGTGTTTCCTCCTTATGATGCTCTAGAGAAGGCCTTGCCATGACGGGTGCATTCTTAATAATTTCTTCTTTCAGCCAATTAGGCACAGAAGCCTGGATTTTTTTAATAACAACTGAGTAATGATCATTTTAATCAACAGGAAAACAACCTAGCATGGTACCCACCTTCTTAGGGCGTTCAGTGACAGTAGAAACTCCATAAGCATCACCTGCGAACCCTGCAGTAGGATGCAGTGCACCCCCTGAAACAGCACTGTACAGCACTCCAGAAGGCATAATTGTTGGCGGAAGACTTGATCCAGGAAACCCTCCAAAATGTAAGGCAGTATGTCCAGGAGGAGGAATAGCTATTGAATGGTCACGCTAGAAGGATAGAAAATATGAGTACAGTGATATGAATCATCATTAGCTGAAGGAATATTCATCAAGACAATCCATACCTGAGGGCCCAATGGGAGAACTGAAGGAATTGGAGGATAACCTGCACCAGTTGTAACAGCAGGACTCCATGAATTAATTGGTGGGGCAGCACTAATGCCTCTTACAGTTACAGACGGATCATGATGAGCAGTATAACTGGACTGCATGTGTGGATTATGATCACGATTAAAACCAGGTGTAAAATTTAATGGCTGATTGCTAAGGTCAGTTGTTGGATCAGCTACTTGATTGCTATATGCATTCGGTGTTGGTAGCAGATGCTGTGGTCCTTCTTGAGCTGAGGCAATGGATGTGGGGAAAGATAATGACTTGTGCAGTTGTTCCTTTTGATCTGCAGCCTCTTCTTTACCTGCCATTGATTAAGTAGTCAAGCAGCAAATTTAAAAATTACCAGCAATGTAAAACCCTGGGACCAAATAGATGTCTGACCCAGAAATAATGTTGCTCTTGTGGTGTTATTAAGGTAACGTTCATTATTCAGATGGCTATTTAATGCGTAAACTTCAATTATGTTTACATGGCTGCAATAGAAGCATTATTCAAAATCTATGGAGTGCTCTCCTCCTCGCATTAGGACGTCTCATCTTGCTTGCATATGTTTGGAATACAAATTTAGATAACAAGGCACGATGGAATATCATACTTCCTACATGATTTTCCATAGATAGTAGCACTACACTAGTCATTCATTTGCTGACAATAAAAAACCAAGAATCCTGTTTCATGAAAGTCGGTGCAAATGAGACAAGAAGAAAGCACTAAGACAGAGACTCCCACAGGAGTAGATCTTGCACACATGCTTCGCATGCAAGTACATGGTGCCAAATGAATGATTACCTGTAACAGAAGAATAACTAGAAGGTACCTCCTGCTGATGAACAGATGGGTTTGTTGTAGGTGGTCCAGCTGAAATTCCACTTCCAGCAGGATACGGATATCGCCCATCAGGAACATAAGAGGATTGCCCAGAGCTAAAAGGGACACTCTCCTGCGAATAAACCATTGTTTGCTGATGCTGCTGTTGATATCCTGACGTAGAAAATGGATGTTGCTGAACATCATGATAATGTGGATCAACACTTTGCGGTGGATACTGTTCAAAATGCGGGGTTTGCTCCTCAGGTCTTCGGACTTGGGTAAATTGGGACTGTGGAGTGGTCTGATTATTCACAGCAACATTATTGCCATCTGCCCATGCCCTAGCCCTAGACGCCCAATCATCCTCATTGTTTTGCGCTAACATTAAAACGAATAATAATTATCGGCGTTTAAACCCTACAGCAACTATCGGACTAAAAATAATGCGATGGGTATGAAAAAGAACGAACCTGAATAGTCCCAACTTTGCTGGTGGCTCCAATTTGGATTGCCCCATTCCTAGAGGAAGTGATAAAAAAGAGTGGTCACTAACAAAGACTAGTAAGAAAAGAAAAACTGTGCGAAATAAATTAGTAAAACTTACCTGAGGGTAAGATTGGGAAGGCGGAGGAGGAGCGTGAGAGCGAGGATGGGGAGGGTACTGGTGGTGCGCAGGATAGGGATGCGTGGGTGGAGGGTAAGGAGGAGGAGGAGGAGGAGGGGTCAGATAGTCGGAGTGTGGAGGAGGAGGAGGTGGTGGTAGGGCCCATTGTTGGGGAGGAGGAGACGGTGAGTGAGATGATGGACCCGGCAGTGGAGGGGGAGGAGGAAGCTGGTGGTACTGATATTGGTTGGGGTACCAAGTGGGTTGAGGAGGGAGAGGTGGTCTTTGCTGTTGGGGGTGGTGGGAGGGGTGATGATGATAGGAGTGAGGATCCGTCGTGGATGGCGGTGGCTGGGGCGGTCTCATGAATCTATGCTGCTGGTAGGCGTCCATTTCGGGGTTTTACCTTCTTCTTTTTCTTCCAGTTGCTGTATTAATTTTGTCAGTGCAGGTTTGGTGAGGTTTTTATATGGCTCAAAGTGGACGACGGCTATTGTAAACCGGGAGAGAGATGAATAGATTTCTCCTACGAAAGGATCAGAATAAAACCATTCTTTTTGATATATTTCATCTTCCAGCAAATACAGTGAGTTTTCCGCTTTTTTTCTGAAAAAATAAATTGAAATGTAAGTTACACACTCTTTTTGTCCTCAAATAATTGACCTTTTAATATAGTAGATAAATTTAAAAAAGTATTTTTTGAATCACATTTTTTTAGGTATAATTTTTAATTTGCCCATTTTTATAGTATAATTATAATAATACTATTAATTGGGCGAAAAATTCCAAAACAAATAATAGAAATCGTAATTATGACTCAAAACGACAGTTAATTTGGACTACATTACGGAGGGAGTATTATTCTTCATTTTATTATCATCTTACTGTAGTATTTCTGATTAATCTAATCTGAAATAGTAGTACATGGTTTTTTTTCTTATATTTTCTGACTAGTAATTTAGTATCAATATTCAATACATATAAAAATACATTTGTGAAGAATAAATAAGGGCTCACTATAACTAATTGGGACGCAGTCAAGCCAAATGATGTCCCTCAGTATATTAAAATATCCAATGTGGTGTGGTGAGCTTTCTTTCTCGTTAAGCTGGATGGAAGACGCACAGCAACGCTCCTAAATTGAACTGCAGCTGCTACAGCTACTACCTTGGATTGATTGATACCTCACAAGGATCAAGATTGCGGAGACAGCTTACGCATTCCTGATCTTCTCGTTTCTTGTATCGGAAGAACCAGGTTGATGATGAATGCATTGTCCGGCATATAAAAAAGATGATCAAGCCACAGCATCAGCCTGTCTTCTAGTCAACCTTGCATATAGTCCATTTTGAAGGAGAAGTTCCTTGTGACTGCCCATCTGTAGTGGGTGCAAAGCAGACCGATCAGTTTCTCAGTTGTTTCAGAATTCAGAGAATGAAGCGCATCGTAACTTGAAAAGAAATGACTTCCAAGACTAAGGAAAGTGTTTCACATTTACAAGTTCCGATGAAATTTACAGGAACCAACCTCAACAATTCGACCGCTATCCATTACCACTATTCGGTCTGCAGCTTGTACCGTAGAAAGCCTGTAGAGTGAAAAGTCAAATATGAACTGCCAGTTAAGACATTCATCAAGAAAAGAGAAGGCCAGGCTCACCTGTGCGCAATTACAATAACAGTCCTCTTTGCAATTGTGTCGCTTCTAACAGATCGCAGAACACCCTACACGAGGCAAAATCGTTTTACTTCTCTTAAATTCGCAGGGTACAGGAAATTGTGCATTACTGCCAACATTACATACCTTCACATTGTGTTCACTCTCTGCATCTAGCGCACTAGTTGCTTCATCCAGAATCAAAATAGAAGGATCTCTAAGAATCGCTCGTGCAATTGCAATTCGCTGCTTTTGGCCCCCACTGAGCAAATCATCGTCAATAAGTGTTTCATAACCGTTGGGTAGAGCTGATATAAAATCATGAGCATATGCCTGCTTCGCAGCCCACACAATATCCTCTTGCTTTACATCTCGTGGACATCCGTATCTAATGTTTGAACTGATATCCATGCGAAAAAGTTTCGGTTCCTGTTCATTTTTTGTTTTCTTAGTAAGATGTGATCTGTTCAATTTACCAAGACAAAATGAGGATGGAAGTAAATTAAGGACCTGACCAACGTAACCAATTCTTTGCCTTAACCACTTGACGTCCAACTCTTTGAGGGAAAAGCCATCTATTAAAATCTGAAATCAAAGTACAGATATTTCGGAAGATTGAAATATTAAGTATCAATTATGCACCGATAACAAACATAAATAACAACGTGTAATATATCAGCCATCACCTAAAAAGATTTTAAACCTCAACATGGGTCAAAACTTCACCTGGCCATCTGTTGGCTCATAAAGACGAAGCAACAGATTCACCATTGTGCTTTTCCCGCTACCACTAAGACCGACCTACGAGAAGATACAAGACCAAGAGTAAATTATTCATGATGTCCCCCAGAGAAAATGAAAGGATTGCCGTAAGAGGATAACAGTCTTACAATAGCAACCACTTCACCAGGATGCACTGAAAGGTTCACATGTTGCAGCACGGGCACCTGTGCAAATATCTAGTGATTAATGAATATAAAGTAGAAGCCACTTTGGAGCATAATAGCCACGAACAGGTGACCATTCTATTGCAACTTTCCAGATGAACTGAAAAAAGAAACCCCAGCCTCTCCACAGTAGTTCATATTACATTCTAACATAATTACATTACCACAAGCAGCCCCTTAACCAGAGTGTTAGCTCGGCCAAGGGTGAGGAAAATTCAACAAACAAGTTGAACCCTAGAAGACTGGATGGTATGAGATCATTAGTTGATTCAAGTATAAGTTAGCACAAACAAGTGGAAGCGTACCGTTGCCCTCGAAGGGTAGTAAAATGAGACGTTTTGAAACTCTATACGTCCTACAGCCCCCTGTACCTTCAACCCTGTAATGCAGTAACATCCAAAATTTAAAAAGAAAATAAGGAAATGTTAACAGAAATTCACCGTTAAAGAAAAGACACATAAGGTTCCTTTTCGATATCACGAATATAAGTAAGCCTATGTTAAAGGATTTTTCTCAAGTAAATCCCCAATGGAATAACTCTGATTAATGAAATGCTTAAGCCTTAGGCATTGGCCTGACAGGTCTTCCTGTTTAAGCAAAAATACACATCCCATAACAAAACTCCAAAGCTGCATGCTCAGCCAATTGAATATAAGTCATAGGCAAGTGACATGTTGAAGACCTACCTTTCTAACTAGGCACGGCACTTGCATTGACAAGCTATAAAGAAGAAAATACACAACTCTGCAGCAGGTGGCAAAATCCAAAACCACCATAGAAGTCAGGCAGTGCTCTCTCAGAAACTTTGGACTACTAGTGCACTATCACTTAAATCATATTCCCAAGTTAGAAGAACATCTAGATATTCATAGGTGGAAACAAGTCTGCAGTAGGCCTGAATAATGCCAAACAATCACCTAAGTCGGGAAACGTTCACTTGGATTGCAATCTCCTAAACTATGTGTTAATCCTTAAATTAAACAAAACATGACAAGGGCGGAATCAGAGTAAGAGAATGAAAGCATGCCACACCATCTGCTGGAACTCAAATAGCTGCTTGCCTTTTGTTATGAATTGATTACTTGGCATGAGATCCATCAGTTGAAAGACCTTTTCACTTGCCCCAACTGATTGCATCAGATTCGATAAATTGTCACCCACCCACCACGTGGAGTATATGAGCCATTCACTGTACAATATAAACTTTGTGAGCTGTTCCGCTGTAATTTGTCCAGCCAGAATAGACATCCCTCCTACTAGCACAGCAATGACCTAAAATTGTAATATGCCAAATCAGCCTACAAATGATTGTTTCAATGCTTTTGATAATGGTTTATGACCTTCTGAGTTACCATTAAGTTCCTTACTAAGTTTTTTCATGAAATAACTGCTCAAACAACAACAGGAAAAAGAAAAACAGAGCTGGTTTGATTTGCTTTATCGACACCATAAAATTTTGACACTAAAAGAAGAGCCTTGCCTGAGTTGAGTGATAAAGCGCATTGAAACTCAAGTTCCAAAATCCATATGCAGCACTTTGTCGCAAGCTTATATCGGCCAACTTCTGAAGCCAAAGATTGTACCTATGAACCATGAACATAAAGCAACTTAATGTGATTACTTCTTTTAACAATAACGAATATCTACGCTAGTTCACTGATCCTTGCCACCCGTTGGCACCTGAGATTATAAACAGAAGACGAAGAATTGAAAGCCTATAGTACCTCTCAATTTCAAGTTTTTCTGTTCCATAAATACGAACTGTTCTCATCAAAGAGAGAGTCTCTTGTGCCACCTACACAAAGATAATATAAATACAATGTTATAATAGAATCATCAGGCAAATGAGTAACAATACTAGTAGTCTATATTCTTCAGTAACTTAGAGATAAGTTTTCATATAATACTTCATTGGAAGAAGCAGTGAACTCTTGGGTCAACTTTGCTGCCTTTTTCTGGTACCTAGAATAAAGAGAGAAGGAAAATAAGCATGGTGGAAATAATAAAATGCAGTTTTGAGCCTGCACATGGACAAGAGGCAGAACATAATAGATCACCTAAAGTAAGCTCTAAATTGTTGTATGTAAAGCATGATCAAAATTCTAAAGACAGACTTCTCTAAATATATAGAGCATGATTACTGTTTCACCCCTTCTCCTCAAGATTCTAAACCCAATTGTTACAGCCATTTCGTGTAAGTTAGCAATTTCATATCACGCCTAATTTCGGACAAACTCCAATATTTAAACAGCCTTCTCAGCTGGCTGGATAATAAAGTGCAGGTAAAAGCACAAATCTTACAGGCCATAGATCCACATCACAGCTGCTAAAGTTGAGCATATCACGAATGTACATAAACCAAGTGGCCAGGATAAAATCAGTAAATAGATCATGGCACCTGCACCCTAAAAAAGACAACAGCAAGAAGTTACTCTAACATTACAAGCAAATTAAATGCACGGCGCTAAGTGAAAATTTTATCATCAGACAACCTGTACAATATTGCGCAGTATCAAATTAAGGTCATTCCCAATGACACGAGACACTTGCTGACAGTCTGAGCCCAGCCTACTCGTCAAGTCACCAACTGTTTCAGAGTCAAAAAATGATATATCCTACAGTGGATAGAGCTGTAAATAAGTTAACCCATAAACCATAGTATACAAGAAAGAACAGCAAAGAATAACATTGTAATGTTAAGAAACCTGGAAAAGCAGAGCAGAATACAAGGTCTCCCTCATTCGCTTCACCTACAATTTTTTATCAGAATTGAATAAGCACCATAGTCACACATGAAGTACAAACAGAGTTTTTAGAGAGCGCCCTTGTATCTTTCACACTAGTGAGCAAGCTTTGAGTTTTGGAAGGAATGTCAAAAAAGATGATTAGTGGAACTACACAATCAGGAACACCAATAACGCCTTGTAATTCTTACTATCAAAGCCAAGAAAGTGACCCACCAAGATCATGTTTGCAATTCCGAAACAGCAACCACGCAGCCCGCTGAAATCCAAATAAATAGAAGCATGGGGTCAGCATCTAGTCACATAGCTCAGCAGTTTAGCTAAAAATCCACAGTAAAACAAGATGTTTCCCTCGAAGGTGAATTTCAAAACCACATAACAAAACCAACGGCAAATTGCTAAAAACTAGTATTTTCCCCATCTTTCAAGCCAGCCTTTAGTTCAAGCAAGTCCAATAAACTAACTTTCATTTGGTTCACAACTCAAAGAAGGAGGGAATTTAGACCATACAAGATTTTGACCTGCAAATTCCCGCAACAATACAGAGCAAAATCAAGGACCGAATGTTACTGTGGAACACAGCAACCTCAGTACTCTTTGCAGAAAATATGGATGCCGTCAAGAAATGCGGGATGGATATCTCCGAAAGCTGAGCCGACAACACAAGAGCAAGTCAGCAAAAACGACCCTAACACATTACAGCAATAATCAACACAACATCAACAGAAACGACATACCGCCGCAACAATTAGGGTAGAGAAAGCGGCGTAAATGACCCAACGATCTTTAGCCACAAGCTCCCACATCCGACTAAGCGCACGCCACAAGGTGACAGGCTTGGCCAAAACTTTAACCTCCACGTCATCCGAGAAATTCCACCAGTTCCCACCAGGCAAAATTGACGGAAGAAACTCGATGAATCTCCGAACCCTCTCCTGCAACACCACATTCTCCTCCCTCTCGAACTGCTCTGCTTCAATACTATCCTCAATGGCATATCCGTTAATTGAAGAACATTTCGGAGGAGAGACGTGAGGAAACAATCTACTTCCTGAAGAACATTTCGAAGTAGAGAATCGAAGTTTAGAACCGGCGGTTAAGCCGATACTCTCATGGCGAAAACCGTTGCTCTGATGAAGCGGATGAAGAAAGCGAGGCTGCGTACTGCAAATTAGCATAGCCATGATGGTGGTGGTGACGATGAAAAGAGCTGAAGATTGAAGAGAATGTATTTATGCTCTGCTTTGCGCCATGTGGACTCCTTCGTCGGAGAAATGGGAGGAAAATGAGAGGAGCGCCATAAATTATTAATGCTTTTTATTTTGTTTATTTATTTTATTCTATTATTTTATTTTTGTCGCAAACGACTTGTGGTGCGCCAGGGCCGACGCACGTGCACCGTTAGATTTCATTACTTTACTTCACTGACAATAATTCTGATTGCTTGCTTGGCGTGCTAAAACTAGAAAACTGTGTCGTTTCCTGCCGATAAATGTGGTGTGACTGGTGACGTGGTTGACGGAAGTAAATGATTTCAACCTTCCGTTTCTGTGACTTAACTGTCGTGTCGTGTAAACACGGCGGCTGCGCCACGTGCCCCTTCAAAGACGTATTTATCCTCACCAATTACGAAGATCGTTAGCGCCAAAACGAGGATAGTTTAGTCTTTGTGCAATTTAACCGCTAAATATCTCCTGCATTTTCAGAATCGTCATCACCATACCATCTCCCCCCTCTCCCTCTCTTGAACCGTGGCTATGGCTGCTGTTGTTGGAAATATAGCTTTGCTACTAGACGTGGTGTCGCCTAGGACTGCGGTACTGGATCGCAAGACTCGTATGGTATCACTCGATGTTGTTTTGAACCTAACAAAGTGGGACATTCACCACATCATAGGTAACACCAACGGATACTCGCCGCTGGCTGGTAAGGGCTTAGATTCGGACGGGGAATCGAGGATCCAGAGATTAGTGGCCAGAGGAAAAGCGAATTCGAAAGTTAACGGTGTTGATTTTGACAGCGATGAGGAGAACGGGTTTGAAAATGGTAACGGCGATGAAGATGAAGAAAAGTTCAATTGGGAGAAGGAGATGAGGATGAGAATGAAGGAGCTTGAAGAGATGAGAGAGTTGGAGAAGAAAGCTGAGGAGATACAAAGTAAATCGGGGGAGAGCGGAGATGAGAATGGGGAGGAGACTGAAGAAGAGAAGCGGATGAGAGTTAAAAAAGAACTTCAGAAGGTTTGTTTCTTTTTAGATTTTCCTTTTAAGTTATTTGGTGGAGGACTGAATTTATTGTTACGATTGTTTAGGTGGCGAAGGAGCAAGCGGAGAGGAGGCAGACCGCACAATTGATGTTTGATTTGGGACAAAAGGCGTATGGGAGAGGTATGTACGGAAGAGCTATCGAGTTTTTGGAAGCGGCGCTTACAATCATTCCAAGGCCAACATTGTTTGGCGGCGAGGTGTGATTTATTGTTTTAGTTGTTATATAACGGTTCTGTTACATTTGTGGAAGTAGATTTTGTAACTGATGAGGGAACATTTTGTTTATTAGATTCAAATATGGTTGGCCATGGCTTACGAGGCTAACAACCGACATGCTGATTGCATTGCTCTATACCAGCAATTGGAAAAGAAACATCCAATTATTAGTATTCGACGCCAAGCTGCTGAGCTTCGATATATTTTGCAAGCGCCTAAACTCAAGATAAGTCAGGAGGAAATGGTTACCATTCCATTGATCGGTTCGACTTATGACAGGTAACTTTTGGTTCTGGTAGTTTAGTCATGTAAAATTAGGTTTATCTGCATAGCTGAATTGTTCATTAGCAGTTGAAGTTTGAGTATAAAAGCCTAAAGTAGCTAAGAAATGGGCATCAAATTGAGGCTATTGTGGTGTTATTTCCGTGATTCTACTTCAACATTTGTGGTTGCAAATGAAAAAAGAAATGTATTTCTTAATCGCTCATAAATGCATGTCTATTTCCAAAACATGCGCATCGGTCGAAAATTTAGGCTCTTCTCAAATTAAATTGCTTCTTGCTAAACCTTTTTAAACCCAAAACTGTGCAAGTAATTCCATTTTCTGTTTTGTTCAAGCCATCGTATTCAGCTGAATTTATTGGTAATCCATAATCACATGCTAATCTCTATTGATCTGAAAAAATGTGCAATCAACCAATCTTCTGACGGTGACTTCTCACCTTTTCCCCTCCTCTGAGTGCTCAAAATTCTGTAGGCTATTTTCTTGGATTTTTCCATGCCAAGTATCAGTTTGGTCATGTAGTGTTGTGGCTTTCAGTGTCGATACCTGCTTAAGAATTGTGGAAATTAGGGAAGTAATTTGCCGAGATTTAGTGGCATTTGAAAAGCTGACATTGAAATTGGGTTGGCAAAATGAAAGTGTTCGGATTTTTAGATGGGATGGGTAGTTTTGATAAGTCTGTGATGCTAACTTTGTGATAACCATTGAATCCTTTTATGTTATGGATAAGGGGGTTGCGCTTGTAGGTTTGCATGGGGACCTATTCTTAATGTAACATCTGTTTTTGAATTGAGTGTTTCATGTGGTGGCTGTGATTGTAAGAGGGTATGATCTCAGCTCAGGATCTTATTTCATGGAGGAGTCTGAAAGTTATGCTTGTTACTATGCATAATGAGTTGCGAATAATCTTGATAATGACCTTCATCCTAGTTTTCTAGTCCATCAACATAACATATTAGTTATACCATACGAGTCTTGCACTTTAAGCTATGTCTTGAGAAGTATTTGAATGCTCAAAATATTTCGAAATGTTTATGGCTTGGAGTAAAACTAATAAATGACGAAGGTGGGTGGGATTTTTGCAGCTATGCAGTAACATGGACAGATAAATACAAGGACAAGGATGAAAAAACTAATGTGTCAACAACCAATCAGCTTCCGTCAACCAAAGACTACTTAGCGGACCTTATGGTGTGGCAACCTCCTGCCGGACTGGAGAAGAATCGAGCTTTCTGGGTGGCTTTAACTCTATGGATTGGATTGGTTGGAGCTGCGCTAGTTCTACAAAGATGAATTATCCAAGACGGGTAAGGAATTGTGGTTGTAGCTTGTATGTATGTGCTCATTTGATTACTTGTATATCACCACCTCTGGCAGTGTAACATCATTGTATTTATCACATAGGAACAAACTCAAAGTATTTTACTTCAAAAATTTACGCTTTCCTGTAAGGATTACTGTGAAATTTGTCTAACTTTGTTCTAAGATCAGTTACTTGTTCATTACTCTGCCTCTGTTCAGCGTCGTCTTGTTACAATTTCTTTTTGAATTTTGGGTTTACTAAAACAGCTGATGAAGTTCATAAAACTCGAACCGTGCATCAACCTGATAACCGAAGAAAGTTGAATTTATTGTTCAATTGGGTTATGACCTGATCATGACTTTTAATTTTAATAAATATAAATCTAAATAAATTGAATATTCATATAAATTTTGATACCAAAATGAAACATAAAAATATGCAAATGATGGTAAAACTATAAGAGAAATAAAATTGTAAATTAGATATTAAAAAATGTAATTTAAATGAGTTCTGAACCGAGTTTTAGTCCATTTTATTTGAGTTTTAAAAATTGACCAGATTTAACTAAGATGAGTTTAAAAAATCAATTAAACTGAGATTAGTGCTGGATTCTATTTTTGCTTTTATCAAAGCCCAAGGGTAAAAACTGTATTCCAACCCAGTCCGGACCAGCGCAGCCCACTCTAGTCCAGCCCAGCCCATAGATTCTGAAACCCATTTTTAGCCTTTGACATGCTACGCACATCCATTAACCTCAACAGGACAAAACCGTCAACAAATTCCACTCTGCTCATTTCCCCTCCGCATAAATACCCAAACCCTAACCTCTCATTCTCACCCCCACTCCTTTCCCCAAGGCCGCTGATACCTTCACAACCCAACCGCCGAAATGACAACCCACTTGAAGAAGAATCGCAAGAAGCGCGGCCACGTCTCCGCCGGTCACGGTCGTGTTGGCAAGCACAGGAAGCATCCAGGCGGTCGAGGAAATGCCGGAGGCATGCACCACCACAGGATATTATTCGACAAGTACCATCCTGGTTACTTTGGCAAAGTCGGTATGCGTTATTTCCACAAGCTGCGCAACAAGTTCTACTGCCCCATCGTCAACCTCGACAAGCTCTGGTCATTGGTCCCACAGGAAGTGAAAGACAAAGCCAACAAGGACAATGCTCCTGTGATTGATGTCACTCAGTTCGGGTACTTCAAGGTGCTTGGGAAAGGAGTGTTGCCGGAGAATCAGCCGATTGTGGTGAAGGCGAAGCTCATCTCGAAGAGTGCAGAGAAGAAGATCAAAGAAAATGGCGGAGCTGTCATGCTTACTGCCTGAGCTAGGGTTTGTTTTGGTGTTTTGTTTTGAGAGGATAGTTTTGCTTTAATTTTGATATGGTTATTTGGATATTAAGTAACTCGATGGATGTTTTATCCCTTTTTGAAATGAGAATTAATTGGGATTTTTCTCATTTTATATGCTGCTTTATGTTTTGTGATTAAATCTGCCATGGGTTGTTGGTTATTTGTATCAACCATGAAACAGGTTTGCACTGCTCCTATGCTGTGCTGGGGTGTGAACCCTGGGCTATGGCATATAAACCATTCAGTTGACCTGTTGTTGAGTGGTTATGTTTGCTTTGTTACAAATGGTTGCTCTGCTTAAGCACTCATACTGCATTTAATCTTTGGTACCAAATTACTTAGTGAATGTTTGAGGTATCCTGTCGATAAGAGTAGTTGATTTGTTTGGTACCAAATTAGTTAGTGACTGCCTGATTTCTTTTGATAAGGAGACTATGACATCTGTGGTTCTGAGTTCTAGTTTGTTTTTCGATGTGGTGTACGGAAGCAGAACGTGGGAGAGGATTGGTTTAGTTTAACTGAATCGTCCATTCACTACAATGAATTGTTTCTGTTTTGTTTCATTTTTGTGTTGAATGCATGTCTTGGAGCTCTGTTCCATCCTTTTTGTACTGTTAATATCACTGCTGATGGTCTTGGCATTCATTTCCAGCTCCTTATAAACCTTGTAATGATTGGTACTACCCAGTTAGTTAGTGAATTACCATGGCTTCGGCAATACAGTAGAAGTCTATGTTTTATCGAGTCTGCATGTTGCCATCAATTCCTTTTGCTTTCTCATTACTACTATAGAAAGGAAGCCGATGATTACTATTTGGGAATGACAGACAGAGAACATTTCAAGCTTTCATGGAGGTATTAGTCTGCAGATTCACTGAATGAGATTGGTTCCTAGCATTCATAAGCCAATTTATTTTAATGCTGAGCTTCTTGAGTGCTTTGAATGCTCTAGATTGCTAGAAACACCACAAAAAGACTAGATTGCTCAATGTTTGAATAGAAGCTTGTAGTGCTTCTAGCATCTAGTCTCATTCACATTGTAGTGTTTATTAACAGTTGCTAATGCATAAATTTGATCTTGCGTTTCTTAATTCCTTGTCCGTCTTGATTTCGTTAATGTTACAAGCTCAGCTAAATCACATTGCGTATGCGGGACAGATTGATTTGAAGGGATAAAAACCCATTATGTTCTACATTTTAGAACCCAGAACTGCAAGAAAATTTCTCAATCTTGGTAACAGGATCCGTTCAAATTTTTGTATACTAAATAAACAGTATTGTAAATTGATGTCCAGTTTCTCTTTCCACCTATATGCTAGTGCTCAACGTCGTTTTTCTTGGGCTCTGAAGATAGAACCCCACCCCATTCCTTGATCCTCTGCTCCGCGATAGAAGCCTGCATTTGAAACAGAAAAGTTATATCACTGGTATGAATAAAAGCGACATGCCCAGGATAGAAAGAAAACAGAAAAAGAAAAGAATACTTGCCTCTTTGTTCCAATTAGTTCTGGCGATCATCCAGAAGAAAACCAAAGTCTGCACGACCGTCCAGGCCAACATTCCATACCAAGCCATCACATCAAGTTAACAATATTTGACATGAGATTAGTATCATATCGCTAAAAAGATCAGGAATCGGTCAACACCAGTTAAAATATAAAGTATAACTCGATTTCTTGGCTGATTAGTAGTGGTTAGTTTAGTTGAGATATCTATCAGTCGATCAATCGATCAACTACCGGAAAGTACAGGTTGGACGTTGTTGATGACAATGCTGGTGGCGTGCAAGCATGTCAGGTCTCTGACCAGTTCCTTAACTTGGGGATCGCTTGAGAACAAGCTAGGATACTCATCCATAGTGATGATCAGAAGTTCAGAACCAGTGACATTAGAAGACCGATGATAAAAGAATTTATCACCGCAACCACCAACGAAAACATTGCTGTTCTTGGGCGCTCTGCTCCGAGCTCGTTCGACACTTGCACGCTGCAGCCTGTAGTCATTCACAATCATGTTGGTGTTAAGTTTCCTTCAATCAAACTAACTTATAAGATCAGAATTCAAGTTTGGTGAACAAACCTTATAGCTGTGTTGATTCCAATAGACGGCATGACAATATGTTCATGCTGCCAAATCATAACAAGCTTAAATTACTAAAGAGGGGTTAGGTTTCGACTTTTGAGTTCGAATCTTTTAAGGTAAGTACCTTATAGACAGAGCAGCTACAGCAACTTGTGCGTTCTTGAGATATCCAGCAAAGAGTATTAGCGCCATAAAATATGAAACTTCCAAGCTGCATATTTCACAAATTTTAATTTATTATTATCCTTAATTTAATTCAAATTCTCACCATTAAATTATATAAATTGACATTGCAATTAGTGTCAATTAATCATGGGTTTCCCATGATTAGTAACCATGATTCCGAAGAAGAAACCGGAGATAACAGAGTTGGAAAAAGAGACGGCGTCCAGCTCGAGTGTGCCGAGATGCCCGGCAAGTACTTGTGTAATTTGCCCAATAGAATACTGGCACACAGTGGTGAAAATTGCGGGGCCGGCGAGGTACCACAGCTTCTTGGATTCCCGGAAAAATTCTCTGGAGAAATCAGGGAGAGTGTTAACATCTTTCTCCGGTCCATCATACTCGTCGTCGTTGACAGAGGAGAGAAGTGGGTGTTTAGTGTCGTCAATGACAGCAGAGATGAGAATTAATGGAAATGGTTGCAGGTATATTGGTGTTCTGCTAATTGCGATTATATAATGTGAGATTAATTAATTTGATGGCGTTCTGCTAACGAATCATTTTTCTTGTCTGTAGTTTCCGAATTTGCTAAGAAGTTGCATGTCTCTGTACAAAACCTTGGTCTCCAAGGAGTAAACAGAGGTGTAAAATGGTCGCTGCCGACGATTTCAATATTATAGGTATTTTGGACCGTATTGCAAACTTTTTTGACTGCTTATATATATAAAATAATTACTTGCTAGTCAAATTATTGCGAGAAAGATCAATCATATCGCAGTGAAATAGATTCGCGTAAAAGACTTTCACGCTAATGAGGTAACTCTCTTTCCGAGGTTTTCTTTATTACTAGGTTATTTTAGCACGTGGCGTTGCACGTGCGAAATTCATTTAGATTTAAAAATGTTAAAATATTATATTTATGTACAAAAAAGTATTTCACAATATTTTGTATAATATAAAAGTTTTAATAATGTCTCAAAAAATGGCATTAATATAAATTTTTACTATGGTATTTAAACTATATTTTAAGCAGTATATTAGTATTGTTATTGATGTTTTAATGTAGGTGTTGACAAAAAAATATTTTATTAATTCTGAAATAATTTAATTTTTAGTTCTTAAAATTAAAACAATTTTAACTCAATTAAATAATTTATTTTTATAAATTGAAATTTAAATATTTAAATTAATATTTTATATTATTTTTATTCTAGTTCTCCAAATATTGTAAATAATTACGTGGTTCCACTAATGATTTTTTTCTTTAAAAAACCAAGAAGAGAAAAAGTCAGCAATCAACGTTCAGAATTGTTGTCCTCTGTGGCCAATTTAAATCAAGATTTCTCATTTCTTTCCTTAACTTGATCGGAATGGACGATATATATAGGAGCTGCTTGCGAGTAATGACATAATATATAATTTTTTATTCGAGGAGAACCAGAATATTACATAAATCACTCATACCAATTATTTATTAATATAAAAAAAATTAAATGATTCTCTGGCAAGCTATGTTCACATGGACAAAGTTAATAACATTAGTTAGTGATTGAGTCTTATTTTATCATATTTTTACTGTTTAAATACTTGTTATTTGGACAGTAAAGCTATTGATTTTGTTATTATTCCCTTGATTTTGGCAGTTTTGATCAGAGGCGCAACTTTGCATAAAAGTTGATTCGAGGTGGTTTGGCCTGAGGTTTGGGCAAACCAGTTTGCTGAGGTTTGGGCAAACCAGTTTGCTGAGGACAGAGATAGCAGTTTGGCCAAGATCACGAAACAGGCTGCAGCTGGAGAATTTTGACAAAAGATAAAGATGCGAGCTGGCAATTACAACTGAAAACGGGATTTTAGGGATTGACATCAATAAAGATTATCTTCAAGAATCCCAGATAGGATCTCCCTCTATTTAAACATTATCACCCATTTTTCCAATTTAGAAAGAGAGTTATTATCTTTTGAGACTTTTGAGGAAATTGAGTTAGGATAGGACAAGGGAGTTTAGCTTACTTATATCTGAATTTGTTCTCGCTTGTTCTACACACACTCTCTTCTCTACCTCTTCCGCCATAATTAATTTGCTCCGGGATTTAATTCTTTGAATCCACGGATTTATTTTATTTATGCAAGCAAGTATTTTTATAATTTATTCATGAGTATGAGTAGCTAAACACTGATTCTTGGTAAGGGTTGAAGAGCTACGTTCTTACCCTCCAGCACCACTCAAGCTCGTCTAGATCAGCACCAAGTCCCCTATGATCATTCTTGGCCACAAAAAACCCTAGCTAGATCACTATTCCGGCCTAGAGTTGATCATCACCCTTAGATATTTTGTTCCCATCCATTTGCAGCCACAAGCCCAACCGACTCCAACTTTTTTTTCTCCTCTATAAATAGCTTGCTTCAACCAACAAGAAAAGGGCACCAAATCCCCCTCTTAACCTCCATTTCTTGCACTACCTTCTTGGCTAAAATTGCTCTCCCGGAGAGGTAAGCTCTCTCTCTAAACTCTCTTTAATTTTCGTTTTTGCATGTAGTGTGGAAATAAATTACTATAACTTGCCTCACATGCTTAGTTTACTTGCTAATTACACTTCCCTTACTTCAATTTGATTGTATAACCTCTAGGCTAATTAATAGCCATATATGCATGTTTAAGCTCTCTCTCTCTAAACTTTCTTTAAATTTCATTTTTCCCTTTATGCTTAGTATGGGAACTAAAGTGCACAAGGGAAAAGAGGGGAAATTTAACGAGGTAAAGGAAAGGAGAGGAGAGGAAGGGAAATAATTTTTTATTTCCTTTGTATGGGTGTCATTTTAGGGAGAGAGAAAATGAGAGAAAAAATGATGACTGGATTTACTTTTATATTTAATTGATTACCATTAAAAAGATGAATCTAAGGGGTTAAAATAGGAACACATGAGTTAAAATTTTAATTTCCCTCCATTTACTCTCATTTCCTCCCACTTATGGGAGTAAATATTTTTTAAGTTAGAAGGGAAGTTAAGTTCTAAAATTTACTTTCATTCCCCCTCCTTTACTCTCTTTTCCCTCTTTTTCCATCATTTATTTTTATTCCCATACGGAGGAACTTTTCCCTTCCTTTCCCTCATCCCATACTAATCCTTAATGCATGAATAAATTGCTAGAACATGCTTAGAATGCTTAGTTTTCATGTTATTTATGCTCTCCTTGCTTCAATTTAATTGCATAATGCTTTAGCTAATTAATAACAATATAGGCATGTTAATTAGTTAGTTCTTTCTTGCCTAAAATTAGCCTATTGTTGCCATCATTTTGCTTGCTGTTTTGGGTAGTCCGGGCTAGTGTTGGGTTGCATGATTTATTGGTACTGATTTCGACCATATGTTATGTTGATGATGTAGATCATGTATTCGACCCACCCTCCATTTACTCTCATTTCCTCCCACTTATGGGAGTAAATATTTTTTAAGTTAGAAGGGAAGTTAAGTTCTAAAATTTACTTTCATTCCCCCTCCTTTACTCTCTTTTCCCTCTTTTTCCATCATTTATTTTTATTCCCATACGGAGGAACTTTTCCCTTCCTTTCCCTCATCCCATACTAATTCTTAATGCATGAATAAATTGCTAGAACATGCTTAGAATGCTTAGTTTTCATGTTATTTATGCTCTCCTTGCTTCAATTTAATTGCATAATGCTTTAGCTAATTAATAACAATATAGGCATGTTAATTAGTTAGTTCTTTCTTGCCTAAAATTAGCCTATTGTTGCCATCATTTTGCTTGCTGTTTTGGGTAGTCCGGGCTAGTGTTGGGTTGCATGATTTATTGGTACTGATTTCGACCATATGTTATGTTGATGATGCAGATCATGTATTCGACCCATAATATTATAATGATAACTAAAAATATAACCAATTTTTTTAAAAAATATATCTTATCACTTTACCTAGCACAAATTTTAAGGTAAACGAGTAATTTTTTATGGTTTAAAAATTCTTTCACTTCGAGTACTATAGTTTTAAGATTTACATTAAAAATCCTATAATATCCTAAAATGTTTTAATATAAACATTATAAGTGGTTAAAAAATATAAAAAATGGTAAAAAGTTGAAAAAAACTTATAAATATTGTAGAAAAACGTATAACCATAAATATTTGATGATTAGATTATAAAATATTAATTTTTAGTATTTTTTAAAAAATATCTAACCTCATCCCTTTATATTATTAAAACTCATTAACAAACAGTTGTCACTGAATTAATTTTAGGAAAAGTTATAAATTTTCTTTTTATTTTTCACTTTTATGATTTTCTTAACTTTAAAAGTATTTTTTTCTGAAAAAATAAACCATGTACTGCCTTGAAATTATAGTTAAATAATAAAAATAAAATAAATATTATTAACCCATATTTATTTCATAAAAATAAAATTAATATAAATCATTTTGATAATATATGGCTAATATTGTCAATACTTATAAATAAACTACTCAATTATTCTCATAAACAATTTCTTCTTTTTACCATATAATTTATGTTAGAAAAAGTATAAATATTACAATTTATTTTTCACTTTTATTTAGTTTATGTTTCTTCAACTCTCTTAAAATCAATCTCTTTACTAAATTTAATAATAAAATAAAATAAAAAATATTAACTTGAATAAAGAATATTATTCTTAAAATAATATAATAATAATTAAAATAATTTACTTTTAAAATGTATATTATTATACATATGTTATATTTAACAAATAATTTAAATTTAAAAATAGATTAACTTATATTTTACTCATTGTGACTATTTTTTAATTCCATACTTTTAAAGATATTTCTCACATTGTAGCTCCACGAGTACATTACTTAGATTGATTTCTTACAATCTCTTTGAATATTAAATTTTTTCTTCCTATGAAATTATTCTTATGAACTTTTACTTTTATATATTTTTAAAATTTATCATTGTTTGTGATATTGACATGCGTAAAAAAACAATGATAAATTTTTAAAATATATAAAATTAAAAATTCATAAGAATAATTTCATAGTAAGATAGTTTCGGTATTTAACATTTTTAGATCTTAAAAAAATTATCTTTCTCTTTTGTATTTTAGAATTCAAATTATTAAATTATTTAAATAATTTTTTTGTTAAATATAATTTAATATTATGATGCGAATATTTTATTTTAAAAAAATCACCTTCTTTTATTTTTCATACTATCAAACAATTATTTAATATAATTTTAAATTCTAAAGAATTGATTTAATATACATTAATTATTCATAATTTTAATATTAATTCACTTTAAAAAAATATATAGTTTATACAAATATAATTTATTTTTGCTAACTTTCTTAACTCACAATACAAAGTATATTTTTCTATGATAAATCATTTACTAATTTCAAGCTTTTACCAAAAGTTATGAATATTATAATTCTTTATTAATTAAATAAATTTTCATTTAATAATAGAAATAAAATTTCATTACTTAATTGAAAAAATAATTTATAAGTTTGTACACTTTCTAATTTACTATTATTAGTGTTATTTAAAATATTATTACAAGGTGCCCATGTCATTTTCTAAGAGACTAACGAATGTACCAATTTTCTTTCTACTTTTGCCATATAGGAAATAAATATATATATATATTTTAAGTTTTTTTTAAAGACTAACGAATGTTGTTTATCTTAAAATTGAAAACATTATCTAGTTTTTATCTAAAAATATATATTAAAATCTTAAGAAATATATTTACGTAATCATTAAAAATATACTCAAAATATTTATTTTGTAACATTTTATTTTTATTATATAATAACAATAAAAAATATTAACTTTATTGATTAAAAAATTAAATATATTTTTAGATAAACTTTATAAAGAAACCTTAAAGTTTGCAAAATCTCCCACTTTGTACCCAATAGTTTTGAAATTTGCAACGTAAGCTTACAAAATTGCAATGGAAATTATTTTATCAATCACTAATTTTTAAATTTTTTTTAAATATACTGATAAATTTGTCAAAGGTGATGTTGATTCGAACCAATTAAAAATATAGAGAATTTACTATGACATTTATGATACAAATTCAAAATATTTTATTACAAATTAGATTAATTCCTCTCTATTCTTCCTCCATTTTTTCGCATAAATATGATCTCATCTTTTCTTAGAATTTTAGTCTCCTATTCTAACATAGTCATTCATGTCATCAAATAAACTAAAGTTTTCTTTCTTGTCAATAACAGGAGCTTAAATTATTCTAAAATGAATTTAATTTTATTAATATATTTTTAATAAATGACATTATTTATTATGTATTATCCTTTTATTTTTAAGAAAAAATAAATACATGTCAAAATAATTTAATACCACATTATAAACATGCAAATGAACTTCAAATTATTTTTTATAACTATAACTTATTTTTTCCATCTAAGTAAATATAGTCGTTGATTCGAGGTAATTAAAAATACATGAACTTATTTGATATTAGTTGGAAATGTATAGGCAAGTGCAAAATATTAATTATTGATCGTTGCTTCTTCCAAATTCTCGCAAATAAGAACTTAGATATCTATGTATAACATTTAGAGTCGTAAGCAACAAAATAACTTAAATTTCTATTTAATTTTTATTTCTGTTTATGAGATCCTTACTACCTATCTTTAAAAAAAACTAACATACCATTGAAACATTATATAAAATAATCAGGACATAAAATTGTTAAGTTTATATTCCCAATTTTGAATCAATTGAGCATCATATATATAAATTTCTCTAGAAAATTCTATATGTTTTGAATAGGGGAAAAAACCTTAAAATCAATCCGGATATGCAAAATTAATTCATAAAAATTAACCGAACATGGATTCCCTCGAGGAGTTGTACATTCTTTATTTTAAAAAAAATAAATTGAATAAAATGTTGTATATGACTATATGCTAATTAGGTTAGGCTAGTTATGGAGAAAAATTAAAAATTAAGCAATACCAAATCTAATTACCACTAAGAAATATAATAGAGTAGTTGAATATATCATGGTTTATGATCTAGAAATTACTTAATGTAAATAAACAAATATTAATCATTAAACACAATCAATAAAATAAATTAATTTAAAAAAATAAGAAAACAGAACAGATAATTATGATTATAATTTAAATTAAGTAATTATGTTTTTAATTTTAGTTACTTATATTATTACATGCTTGGAAAACTAATTATATATTTTATTTTGGTATCTTTAAATCTTGTGGATCAATACTAATTTTATTCGTATGTGACCGGATATTTAGGTATTTTATTATCTATATATACTATATATTTAATATATATTATCTAACTTAACTACCAACTGAATTAGTATCAATACTCCCACTATTGTTAAGAATTTTGAATGCTCTCATAATTTTTTTAATTATTTCCAGTTTTTATTTTAGATAAATTGGTTGAACTATTTTATTCCAAATTTAAAAGCACCAATTATTATTGGATAAAGTTTTTAACAGATTTATAAAAACTTAAAACATCTTTCTAATAATTAAAAAATTAAAAGATGGTAAAAAATATTATTAAGTTATTTAATTATTTTATCAATCACTAATTATTTTAATTTTTTAATATATACTGGTTAATTTTTTATGCGTGATGTTGATTCGAATCAATTAAAAATATAAATAATTTAATAGGTAGATTAATTAATTTAATAGATAGGTTAATTAATTAAATAAATAAATTACTTAAAATGTTTAAAGTTTATTACGTTTAAAAGTCTATTACAATCAAATAACTTAATAGGTAGGCTAATTAATTTAATAGGTAAGTTAATTAATTAAAATGTTTAAAAATCTATTATACCCTTAAATTTTTTAATAGTTTAAGGTATAATAGACTTTTAAAGAATAAGGCCCTTCGTGCTTTTTATATAGTATAGATTGTTTAAGTATCGTTAGATTTGAAGAAAAAAAACGAGTCTTACATTGTGATCTTTTTCATTTCAAGTTAAAATTAAGACTAGAGTAGAAAGTAAATCTTTGTATGAATAACTGCTAAAGAAAACAGCAGGATCCAACAACAGGATCCGAGTAGGAACATTCAATTTTTGTATGCTTAACTGCTAAAGAAACAATGTAAAGTGAACAAAATAAAAGGTGTCTAATCTTTTGTATTTGTTATCGCGAATGGCAACACAGAACTCGAGATGCTAACGCTCAACGTCATTCTTCTTAGAATCATGGAAGACCACCCCATTCCTTTATTCTCTGCTCCGTGATAGAAGCCTGCATTTAGAACAAATTTTCGATCTCGTCATCACTAACAGCTTCAATAGAACGAAATCGTTAGGCGAATTAAGTTTGTTTCGTGCACAGAATAGAAAAGGAAACACTTGCCTCTTTGCTCCAGTTAGTTCTGCCAATCATCCAGAAAAGAACCAAAGTCTGTAGGACAATCCCTGTCACCATTCCATACCAAATCCCCTGATGTTTTTTCAAGTCATCACATCAAGTTAACAACATTTGATACGAGATATTATCACATTGACAAAAAGATCAGAAGTTCAAATCCTTACAAAAAAAGGAAGAAGAAAGGCTTACCGAAACACCCATTTCGAGGGTAAAGCCGAGAAAGAGACCTAAGGGGATCCCAAACACATAATAACAAGCAATGTTTACATAAGCAACCGCAGCCTGCCATCCTAATCCGATCGCAACGCCTGTTTGATAATGACAGATAGATACACAAGTGAATAGCTTGTTCTCTTGGCTGATTAATGACAGCAATTAATAGTTGATTTACCGAGTCATTAGTTAACTAATTAATTACCAGAGAGGACAGGTTGGATGTTGTTGATGACTATGCTGGCGGCGAGCAATGGGGTCATGTCTCTGACGAGTTCCTTAACTTGTGGATCGCTCGTGAACAAGCTCGGGTACTCATTTCTTGTAAATATCAGAACAAGTGACATTAAGAGACCGATGATGAAGGAATTCACTACCGCAGCCACCAACGAAAACATTGCTGTTCTTGGGTGCCCTGCTCCTAGCTCGTTCGATACTCGCACGCTGCAGTCATTCATCCGTTACAATCAGCGTGCATTATAAGAATTGCAGAATAGGGACACAGCACAATCATATATAAGTCGTTTGATAAACAAACCTTATAGCTGCGTTGATTCCAATAGCCACCATGACGGTCCATGCCAATATGTTCATACTGCCAAATCAACAAGCATTGTTTTGTCAGGAAAAGTCCGCTTTTCGAATTTAGACCAGAAAC
This sequence comes from Viola odorata, assembly GCA_963691705.1. NCBI lineage: Eukaryota > Viridiplantae > Streptophyta > Magnoliopsida > Malpighiales > Violaceae > Viola > Viola odorata. Next base: position 7,511,603 of record OY829540.1, on the reverse strand, counting down.
TCCAGTCCTCTACTATATTGTTTAAGGAAAAGAAGAAGAAGAGAATAACCTTATGGACAGGGCAGCTACAGAAACTTCTGCGTTCTTCAGATATCCACCAAAGAGTATTAACGCCATAAAATACCAAACCTCCAAGCTGCAACATCACAAATTTCACAAATTGTTTTCCCAAGTTATTAAGTATAATTATTAGTAATTCATTCCAAAAAAATATTGTATGTCAAAATCAAAGGCTAAATAGGTCTCGAGTTCAAATCCCACCAGAGCATAACAGCAGACGCCAGAGACAACCTGACGAATCCCCAAAGATTCTGAAACGCTTTCCACGAAAACCCGGTCCATGCTCGGCCGCAAGTCCCGCTCAAAATATACAACAGCTGAGCCAGCACAATGAACCAGCCAGATAAGTTGAGCACCACCGCCGCACCCTCCAAGCCCCACCCCAATTTGAACATAAACACCCAGCTGAACAGACTGTGCAGAACCAGGGCCACCCCTGCTATTACAGCCATCGCCATCATTTTACTCTGAGCCTGCAGAAACTTTTGACATGGGAAATCGGAAGCGTAGGAAAACAGCAGCGGTATCATCCACACCGAGTATCTTCCCGCCAGTTCCGATATCTCCGCCGTCTGCCCAATCATCTTCAAAAGTGGCCCCGCAAAGATGTACAAAAGCGAAAGAATCAATCCGAATGAGTTGAGGATAACCAACGATCTCTGCATATAGATCCCTAACATGTCAAGCTGTCCTGCCCCAAATGCCTGCCCGCAAAGCGTCTCCAGCGCACTCCCCATGCCCAGCTGACCATTCAAGTTCAAATTCAAATTATAATTAGAAAGTCAGGTAGCTTAGTGGTTGTATGCAGGTTAAAAAATGCGAAACTCAGTTCGAATCTCACTTCAACGCGGAAAAAAACAATCATGGGTTTTGTGTGATTAATACCATAATTCCGAAGGAGAAACCGGAGATGACAGAGTTGGAGACAGAGGCGGCGTCCAGCTCGAGTGTGCCGAGATGCCCAGCAAATACTTGAGTAATTGCCCCAATGGAATACTGGCACACGGTGGTGAAAATGGCGGGGCCGGCGAGGTACCACAGCTTCTTGGATTCCCGGAAGAATTCTCTGGAGAAATCAGGGAGAGTGTTGATCGGAGGGATGTCATCTGAATCAAGAATGAAAGATGGTTCAGCAGAAGCAATGGAAGTGTTTGATGAATCTCTCGGGAGAGAATGCAGTGGCTTTTGGGTGAGATACACTCCGTCGTCCTTGACAGAGGAGAGAAGTGGATGTTTAGTGTCGTCGTCGTACATGGCAGGCAGAGATGAGAAAATGGGAATGGTTGCAAGAATTGGTGTTCTGGGTTTTGGTACTATATGGACAGAATTAAACTTGGAAGAAACGGCATGAAGATGTGATGTTAATCAATTTGGTGGTCAGAAAAATCGTCACTCAGGTGAGTTTACTATGATAAGATGGACAAATTTTAAATATAATATCAACCTAACCTAAGTTATTTTTTATTTTTTATTTATCTCATTAAATTGTCATGTCATTTTTCTTCCCTTCCATTTTTGCTTTAAAATTATGGGTAAAATTATCTATTTTCTTCCCTTCCATTTTTCTATCAAAACAAACAAAAGAAAACTAATTTCTACTCATTTTCTTTCCTCTCCTTTCTTTTTTCTTTCTTTCCTTCCAACCAATAATTACATGTAACTATGTACTCATTAATGGTGTGAGCTATGGAAATCCAGAAACACGTGATACCGTACGGGTATTTATAACCAAAAATGCGACTTTTTAACTCTCACTCCAAAGTCAAAACTATTCAGACACATAAAACGCAATGAGTGTTAAATTTAATACTTCTTTCCTGCCACATCAGCTTAACACCCACATTTTTTTTAACATTTTTTTTAACTTTTCAGGAGGATATTTTTCAGGGTGTTATTCACTTTCTCTCTCTTCCACATCATTTAATCATGTACCCCACCATATTTTTCATTTCTTTTTCTTATTAAAAAATGTAAAACACTCTGATTTTTTTAGTGTCCAAATAATACAAACCTAGTCTCCATTTATATATCTCAAAAAATATAAAATAATGGTATATTATTTTTTAAATTATTTTGAGTAATTATTATAAAAAAAATATTTAAAAAATGAGTAAAAAAAAACGGACCAATGACAGTCCGCCACACGTGCGCGTGCAGGCCTGTCATTGACAGCCCTACACGCGCACGCGTGGCGGGCTGTCATTGGTCCAAAAAAAATTTAAAAAGAAAAAAACAATGGTGGGTCCCACAATCAGAAAAATCTAGGTATCAAAATTTGATACCCTCTCTTTCCTTCTATATTTTTAACACCTCAATAATACCCTGCTGCAGCCAATAATCTTCTAAATAATACCCTGTTGTAGATGGTCTAAGAAAGAAAAAGGAAAACTTGACATTGTCCATCAAAGATATATTCTTTTTGTCTTTTTTTAACTGACGTTTTAGAATAATAGAAATTTAAAAACAATAATTTTTTATCTTATTTTATTCTAAATTTTTTTTTTTTTTTTAATTTCCACTCAAATTACCACATCATCATTAAATTGGATTGATGCATAAAAATATTGTTATTTACATAAAATATATATCTCGAAAAAAATAAAATGACAAATATTATAAATAGTAAAAATTCGTAAAAAAATGAACGTTTTTAAAAGAAGCGCTCGGCTAGCGTCCTCCATTAATTTTCAGCTCTTCGAGAACTTAAGAGTGGTTTGCGCTTGCCAATCCAAAATATGACTTTTTGGACAAGTGATAATTGGCTGCTACACTCTTTACTTTACTAAAAGTGTTTGCTGTCTATTTAATATTTATAAACGGGATCTTCCATATTAATGAGTGAGTATTAAATAAAATCACAAATATAATATTTTTATTTATTAGAAGTTATAATTTTGCTATTTATATTATTGTTCGTTATCTGCTGACCTGATATATATCATCAATAGATAAGTATCAAAATTAATGATCATTTTCAGTAAGTATGTATTATTTTATTTTATTACCTATAATTCCTAGTTTTTTAACTAAATCTAAACAATTTTTGTAATTTATTGAGGTTACATGGACCTATATCCTCATAAGCTAAATAATTAATAACAGTGTTTAATAAAATTAATGTGATCGAAACTGGTAGAGAAGACACTCGATTGATGAAGGAAAAATAGGAAATGATTAAAGAAAATTCAGCAAAAAAGAAATTTGCATGTGATCAGAAGGCAAACATTAAAGCAGATTGCAAAGACGTACGTCACTGATGATGGATCATAGCGATGAAGTGCAACAGGCGTAAATAAACACGTGGAGTAGAGAGGATGAATTGTTTCAGTGTTCTTGTTTAACTACGATTCTCCTTAATCAAATGTACTAGGAAACCGTCATCTTGTTTACGTACATTTTGAATAAAATTTGGGTAAATCATAATGTAGGATGATGATATGTGTCTAAAAGTGTAAAAAATAGTGATATTTTAACACTATTTGGGGTATGTGTCATCATCTTTTAGACACGTATCATCATCATGATATAGGTACCCAAGTTTTTTACCGTACATTTTATAAAACGGAGAGAATATTGAAAAGGAAAAACACAATTAAAAATAGTGAGCTATAATTAATTAAGCAGAAGACAGTGGTTGGTGAGCTTATTAAATCAGTCGGTGAGCTTTATTAAATCTGTCTGAACTACAGTGGTTTGGTAGCTGGTGAGCAATGAATAATGCACGTTCAGTTCATTACATCAGTGGTTGTTCAGTTCATAATTTCTGCCTGACTTTTTTCATAAATGAAGGGACTTGAATGGTCGAAATCAATATTTTATACTACTTACTTTATTATCACTAGCGAAAATCAATAAATTATTGCAAAATGGCTTTTTTTATATTCTTTTTATTATGAAAAAATAACTTTTAATTCATTTTCACAATAATTAAAGTAATAATTGACTACTGTTTTTAACGTGTTTCTAGTTAATTGTTCGCAATCATTTTATTAAAAAAAAATGCACCCCAAGATCCCTAACGTTTTTCAAAAAGTTCGATTGGGTTTCTAACGTATTTTGAGTTCCCTGACATATTTTGAAGTTCAATAAAATCTCTAACGTTTGTGTATAGGATTCAATTGAATCCTTTCGTGACAAAAATCCTATATGACATAGAATATTCCATTAGTATATATTGTTTAATATTTTTGGTCAAAAAATAAGGCCCCCCGTAGGTTTTCTATTTTTATTTTTTCCTACCTTTTTTCATTTCTTTCCTCTTTTTTTTCTTAATATTTTGGTAATATTCATAATAAATTAATTATTTCATTTTTATATTATTATCCTAATTAAGTAAGTGAAATCATTAAATTGTTTGATAATAATTATGTTTTAAATTGTTTGCTATTTTTTTTCAAAACCTTCATGATTTTTCTCATTAAAACTTTTCTTGTATGAATATTTTGGTTCCTATTAGATAATATTAATAAAAAAATGAAAGATAATGGAATGCACTGTCACGTTAGATTTTTTACATGGCGGGGATCTTAATGAACCAAAAAATATAACGTTAGAAATTTTATTGAACTTAAGAATACGTTAGGGACCCAATCGAATTTTTTGTAAAATGTTGGGGACCCTGTGGTATATATATTTTTTAACTATACTTAATCAACACTAATTTTAACTCCCCAATATATTGAAAATGATGAAAACAACATTTTTTTTTTCTAATTTATAATTGTTTTAGTGTCATTGTCGCCCATGTACTTATACCCCATGTTGTCACATTCACAACAAATTCTGGTATGGGTTAAATGTCACAGTACTCTAAACAAATTGTGGCAATTAATTATGCCTCAAAGGTCACTAAAAAATAAGGAGTAATAGTTTAAAAACTCTTGAATTATACTCGAAAAACAGAAACCTCCTCTAAATTAAAAAAATTCAAATCGGGATTTTTGAACTAAAGGTTAACGAAATCCAAGTTCATTCCGTTAGTCAAATTAACGGACTGTTAGTTATGACCCTTTATGGCCAGTTGCAAAAGAAAAGAAACCTGTTGTTTCAGGTTTCAAAAATTTTCTTTTCTTTTTTCATTTCTTATTTTCTTATTCTTTAATTTTAATTTTAAAAATTCAGAAAATAATGTAATTAATTTTTAAAATTCAGAAAATAGTTTAATTAATTTAAAATTTCAGAAAAATGATTTAATTAATCTAAAAAATTCAAAAAATAATATTTTAATCAAAAATTAGAAAAATAATGTAATTAATCTAAATATTTAGAAAAACTAATATAATTAATCTAAAAAATCAGAAAAATGATGTAATTAATCTAAAAAAAATTAAAAATAATGTAATTAATCTAAAACTGAAAAATCAGTAATTCTTTTTCCCTGCCCACTGAAAAATCAGTAATTCTTTTCTTTTCTTTTCTTTTATTTCTTCTTCTTCTGAAATTAAGGTTGAAGAAGAATAAATAAAGCAGTATGGTTGCCAAAAAAACGCCAAAATGTTAAGGGCTCTCCTAAAGTGTGGTTGCGCTTATTAATTCTTTTCTTTTAAAAAATCAGTAATTCTTTTCTTTTAATTAAAGCAGTATGGTTGCGTTGATTTCTCTGGTTTGAAGCTGTGGGTACAAAACCAAAGAATGAAGAAGGTCCGCGGTTTTTTCAAAATATGTAGAATCGTTGGGGATGAAAACGAAAATAACAAACAGTCTTCTTTGTGCCCTAGCCGTTTTCCTCCTTTCTTTCCGCACAATCCATACACTCTAAACAATTAGTAATTTTTAATATATCATACGAAGAATTTTCAAGTATAATCGTACTCTATAGGATAATAAAATTAGATCACTTACATTTAGAGCTTCAAAATTATCATTAAATAATACTATATTTAATTACTTATACTTATGTAATGCATAATACATTCAATTAAAAGCATAAAACTCTAAATAATTAGAAAATTTTAATTTTATGACAATTGACATGATTTTCTCTTACAACAATATAATTATTTTTTTATTAAGTAAAATATTGAACAATAAACATATATTCACTATATATCTCAATAACTATATATTAAAGTAATGATTAATGGTAATATTACTAGTATGTGTCATATTATTAATAATTAATGGTCTTACTTTATACATATTAATTATATAAATGGCTATTATAATTTATAATAATATATTTTTTCAAGCCTAACATATACACACGAAGAATTTTTAAGTATAATCGTGCTCTATAGGATGATAAGATTAGATCACTTACATTTAGAGCTTCAAAATTATCATTGAATAATACTATAGTTAATTACTTATACTCATGTAATGCATAATACATTAATACAATTTAAATTAAAAGCATAAAACTTTAAACAATTAGTAATTTTTAATTTTATGACAATTGACATGATTCTCTCTTACAACAATATAATTCTTTTTTTATTAAGTAAAATGTTGAATAATAAACATATATCCACGATATGTTAACTATATTAATGGCTATATTATTAATAATTAATTGTCTTACTTTATACATATTAACTATATAAATGGCTATTACAATTTACAATAATATATTACTAGTATGTGCCATATTAAAATAAATGGCTATTAAAATTTTATTTCTTAGTTCTCACTAGGGAGAAAATATTTTTCCCTCATAATAATTCTCATATAACTTCCTTAATAAAATTTTGTATTTAAAATAACAAATAAAAAGAAAAAATGAGGAATTTTAATATAGTTTAGAAGGAAAAAAGAAAGAGGAGGAGTTAAGTTTAGAAGGAAAAAAGAAAGTAGGAGTGATAGCATATTTTTATTCATAATTTTTCCTCCATTATCTTGCCAATTTAAGGCATAATTCTGCTAATTTACCCTTGTTTTCATTACTATTGCAGATCTAGGCCTAAAAAGGAAGTTTATGTGAAAAGATGTGTTTTAGGAGCATTTTGTGCGAATTCGAGCTTCAAGACCAAAGTCGAGGTGCCGACTCCAGAATAGCATTCAAGGTCCCGAATAGGATTCTCCATTCGGGCCCCCGAAGGGCGAAGAACAGCATTTCCACGTGTCCCCTTACCAAAGCTTCCATGTGATCCCTCTGACGTTTCTCTGAAAGTTCTGCACTGATCACAAAATACCTACCCTCTGACAGTTCCAGACCTTGAGCCCAATCCAGATCTGACAAAACTGGCAAAAGAAATATATAGAACTGAAATATAATGGTTGTTGCTTCTATGATCAATTAGCATTAATATTGTTTTCTGAAAATTAAATAGATATTGAATTATAAAAAAATATAGGTTATGAAGGATAGGGTGAAGGAAAAAACAAAGCTTTTCAATAGTAATAAACTAGGTTGGTAATTTAGATTATAAAAAATGTAAAATTATTGTTTGGAACCGGTCAAAAAGAATATTTTTACATTTTTTTTAGTTTTTATTTATTTTTTGCATTTTTACCATATAATATGTATTATTATATTTTATTAAACTAATGGTCAAATCCGCTTAAAAATGGTTAATTCACTGAATTATTGACTCAAAAATTCGACTGATATAAAGTGCCGTTCAATTATAATAACTATGATATAATGTATCTTTCTTGTACTTATAAAAATGTGTAGGAGTAGCTGAATTTTCATTAAGATCAGGAAGCTCGATCTGGTGGTGGCACCTATAGTATACAACTGGGATTTCATATATTACTGACCTTGCTGATTAGAAACCTGAGTGCCCATAAGCAGCAGAATTTACTTGAACCTGATCGCATGTTGAAGTTCCTTAATATGATATCTAATTAACACCAAGAGGAGGGAAGGAGAAGAAGAAGAAGCATACTTGGCATTCTTAAACACGACCATTGAAGTTCCTCGCTCCTTTACTATGCGCTCGTCATTTGGCAGATTGAAAACGACAGTCAGAGGACCACATCCTGATGGAAAAGCCTCGGTTTTAGATTAGAATACTCAGAACAGAATAATAGCAACATGAAATGAAAGTGGGAGATTTCAGGCACAAGAGAGATGTTTTTATAGCTGAAAAATTACAGTGTTCTAGAAATCATAAGGGAGTTGCAAACTTTTCACAGAAAATTCCACTATTAGTGTATAAAATCTCGCTAGATTAAGATCCTGATAATATTTATCGGCCTTAAGTGAAATGTACATTGCAACGCCAGTACAAAGGAAAACAATGACATTCAATAAATTGACCACCCAAGGAAAACTAATCCAGAGATGGACATAACTAAGTTAATTATACATTGATGCCTATACCAATGAAATTTAACACAGACAATTCATGCAGTAATATTGATCTCCAAATGCCATAAAAACCCCAGTACAATGTATATGAATGATTAAAACAGATTAACAAACTATATATTGAAGCTTATAGCATATGCAATGACACAAACATTAGTTCTTCAAAAAAAAGTAGGAAATTATGCAATTGGCATTTGAAATTATACTGTCTGATGCATGAGATAGTAGTAAAGTACTCCCTCTGTCCTTTAATAACTGTCGCTTTGAAACAGTAATAAAAAGTAGCTCAAACACTAAAAAGTCAAGCGAGTGATTTTTTTTGTGATTCAATTCCTGTAGAGTTGAATTCTGACATCTTCCTTGTGATTTTTTTTGTTCATGGCAGGAACAACCTTCCCCTACATGACTTCAAATGTCAAGGAGGTTTTAGGAAAGTCTTTCGATTACATCATCGTCGGAGGAGGAACTGCCGGTTGTCCTCTGGCAGCCACTCTTTCCAAGAAGTTCTCTGTCCTGGTGGTGGAAAGAGGAGGCTCACCTTATGGAAATCCATTAGTGATGGAGAAGAACAACTTTGGCTTCTCATTACTACAAACAGATGAACTCTCATCTGTTGCACAAAGCTTCACATCAAAGGACGGGGTTTCGAGTGCCAGGGGACGCGTTCTTGGTGGGTCATCGGCTATAAATTCAGGGTTCTACAGCAGAGCTAGTGAGGAAAGTATCGAAAGGGCTGGTTGGGATACGAAGCTGGTGAAGCAGGCATACGAGTGGGTAGAATTGAGACTTATTTCCAAGCCTAATGTGGTGACCAAATGGCAATCTGCTCTTAAATCTGGCATGATTGAAGCAGGTATGTTGCCATTTAATGGTTTCAGCTGGGAGCACATTGTGGGAACAAAGATCGGTGGGACTGTGTTCGATAACAACGGTAGAAGGCATCCTTCTGCTAATCTTCTCGCGGCAGAGAATCCTGGAAACATAAGAGTCCTTTTGAATGCGACAGTAAAGGTTATCATTTTTCAGGGCAATGGTGAGAAAAATCATAAAAAATGCATTTTTCTTTAGTTTAGCTGTCATACATCAGTTTCTTCATGCCCATAAGTTCTATTAAAAAATTGCAGGAAGAGATGAAAAAGTTGTTCATGGCATTAGGTTTATTGAGAGCAATGGGGATCCGAATCAATTTTATGAAGCTTACCTCAACAAACCAGAGAATTCCAGCTCTTGGGGTGATGTTATCCTGTCAGCAGGAGCACTAGGAAGTCCTCAGATACTAATGCTGAGCGGTATTGGACCTAAAGATCATCTGCAGAAATTCAACATCCCGGTCGTGCTGGACCTGAAAGAGGTTGGATTGAAGATGCAGGACAACCCTGCCATTGGACTTCTTGTAGATCCTAAACCCAGAATTCAATCACCAAGCACACCTGAAGTGGCAGGCATCGCGAAAGGTTTCGAGTTTATAGTCGAAGGAGGAATAGTACCGATAAGCCTCAATGGAACAACAAGGACAAGAGTTTCAATCAAATTAGCATTTCCAGCATCGAGAGGGAAGCTGGAATTGAACGGCACAGACCCTAGGAGAAACCCATCGGTGGTATTCAACTATCTACAAGAGAAAGAAGATCTTGAGGCATGTGTCGAAATGGTCCAGTTGGCTGGAAGAGTGGCAAGATCCAAGTCTGTCGCGCTATTTTTGAGGAAAGAAGCACAGATTGATCTGCCATCGAGTGCAGATGGGCTGAGAGATTTCTGCAGAAAGAATGTCAGGACTTTTTATCACTATCATGGTGGCTGCACAGTTGGATCAGTTGTGGGCGATGACTACAGAGTTTATGGGGTGAAAGGATTGAGAGTGGTAGATGGGTCTACTTTCTTGGAATCGCCAGGCACAAACCCAATGGCTACTCTACTGATGCTAGGAAGATATCAAGGAATCAAGATTCTTCAAGAAATGGAGAAAGAATGATTTTGCATTTGGAAATTAACTACAATTCCAGCAATCTCCATCAAAGATTCATCCTTTTATTCCATGAAGAATAAAGGCAAAGTTGCTGTAATCATCTCAAATGCCAATGTACTAATAAATTCCCACGCCATCAAACACCAAAGCAAGAATTCAGAAAGAAACTACAACTTCATATTATTCCAAAATTACAATTTTAATTTGACACAATTGATTTCTAAGTTAGTAGAGAAGTACCATGTGAGTCTGTGACACTTTCCAATAAGTAGAGAGGCACGAGTGTCAGAAAAAAATCACGTAGATTTATTTGGTGAGAATCGCATGTTTACTGCAAAAGAAGGTCTGAACAAGATACACCGGAGCTCGGACGCTCGGACGACGTGTGTCAGACGCTGCAGTTCCCATGTCAACAAAGTTTAGTGTTTTTTTTCTGATTCCTACACGCAAGCGACACGATTTAATATGAATATCAGTTTTACTAAGAGCTGAAATTGACTTTCTAATCCCTGAAGAGAGTATGTTTCATCTTTAGCAAAAAAGAGATGAGAATAAGCAAAAGAGAGACGAAATGATTTAGCACTTTGCAGAGATTTGAAACTATTGCAGAGGTTAAGAACAGTAACGTGGAGTAGTGGAGTGAAAGTGGGAGAATAAGGCTGCGTTTACATTCGCAGAATTCTCCCAAAAATTCTCTAATTTTTTAAAAATTAAGAGAACTTTTAAAAACGTATTTATTTGGCGTTATTTTCATTTAAAAAATGAAACCAAAAAACTATTTAAAAAACGATAGAATAAATTTTGAAAACAACAAAAACCTGTTTTCTATTTTTTTAAGGTTTTAAATGTCAGTTTGAAAACACGCGTTTCAAACTGAGGATTAAATGAAACTTTTTTAATTCCACGTTTGCCCTCATCGCTTCCTCTTCCTCTTCCTCTTCCTCTTCTTCTTCCTCTCCCTCGCCACGCACTCAACTCAATCATGCTAGCCTGATCTTCATCGCCGATTTCATCTCCTCCGCTAGCTTCTCGGTCTCCTCTTCTCTTCCTGAAACGACGGTGAGAAAAAAGACAAGTCTCTGTCTTCTATTCCGGCAACAAAGCTCAGAGCCAAAGAAATGGCTTTGATTTCTCCGTCAGCACTGAGAGGGGGCCGGCTTGCACTTCTGAATCCATGCCCATATCCTCAGGTGAATAGGAATTCTTCTCTGTTTCTGATATGATGTTGGGTTTGTCTCAGTTTAATTTCTCATCCCCTTTTTCCTTTTCTTTTCATCTCTGTTTGTACCACAGCTTCCATTAGCGAGTAGGAGGTCAACTAAACTCAATTTACGCTCCAAATCAATTACCGTTTTGGCTCGTTATTCGCAAGCACAGGATTTTTTCACTTCTCGTCTCCAAGGTAATGTTAGCCCATATGGTAGCAAGCTTGAATCTTTCTTCTATTTTCAGTAGCTAGAGAAAGAGAACTAGAATATATTGCCTACTTGTTCAATTGGTGTAGAGTTGTCTTGTGCGTTAGTTATCAGTTTTGTTGATAGTCTACCTACAGTCAAGCTCAACTAGAGCACAAAGTTGAGTTTTTGGTTTAACATATTTTACTTTCAAATAGTATTGAGAATAGCCAACCACCGCAAGGTACTTACTCACTTCTTCATTCGTATTTTTGTGGTCTGTCTAATTCGTTGTTCTGATTATGAATTTTACACCTTTGCTTCTGGTATTTTAGGGAGGATTGATTTCATTTCTTTTTGTTGTGTGGATTGATGGCCATGTCGTATTGATCTATAGGTGAGAGTGCTTGTTGAGTTTTGAGACGATTTATGAAAGTTGTTTTGTTGCTTCTATTGCTGTGCATAGCATGTGTATCTTGTTGTGTCCTTAGGATAGGGTATGCTGGTTTTGAAGGAACTGAATAGTCTTCCTCCAATGCTAATCTTTTGCCAAGAAGGTAGTGCAAGAAATAGGGATTAAGAGGAGATTTTGGTGCCCTTATTTCATTGCTTGAAGGTCTATATTTATAGAGAAAAGTTGAGTCGGTTTAGAGGGAACTTGTGGCTGGGAATCGGCGAAGGCGTGGAGGGTGAACTGTGGCCGGAATGGAGGCCAAGTTTGGGCTTCTGTGGCTAGGAATTGCCGATTGGGATGTTTAGTGATGATGAATTGCAGTCGGCAAATGACCGCACGTCGAACACGTCAAATATAGTAGTGAAATAGTTATGGAATTGGGGGTAGAAATACAACTTATCACTGTCTACAAGGATTTGTAGATGATGGTAAAAGGATCGTCCACAGAGACCTCTAGGAAATGTAGTTCTTGAGTTTGACTTCCTCGTCACTGAGTTTTGGTTGGTTGTTATCTGAAACTAAAGGCAAAAATAAAAAGCAATGAAAACAGTTCAAAATATAAATTAGTATTGGCCGAAGTCTAGGCCAAGACTGCGGGCTAGATTGGAATCTGTTTCGGAACTGGAGGTTTCCGATTCACTTTCTTCTGGAGTTTTTCTCTTTCTAGCTATCTTTCTGAGTTGTGTTTCGGTCTTAGTGAGATTCGGATTATATGGTAGCAAATCTTCTTCTCTGCAAGAGGACCTGGTCATCAACTATCAAAAACAAAATAAAACAAAAACTACAAATACCGTTAGAGATCCCCGGCAACGGCGCCAAAATTTGACCGCGCGTCGAACACGTCAAATATAGTAGTGAAATAGTTATGGAATTGGGGGTAGAAATACAACTTATCACTGTCTACAAGGATTTGTAGATGATGGTAAGAGGATCGTCCACAGAGACCTCTAGGAAATGTAGTTCTTGAGTTTGACTTCCTCGTCACTGAGTTTTGGTTGGTTGTTATCTGAAACTAAAGGCAAAAATAAAAAGCAATGAAAACAGTTCAAAATATAAATTAGTATTGGCCGAAGTCTAGGCCAAGACTGCGGGCTAGATTGGAAATAAGTCTTTTGGTACGGAATTCCAGGTAAGGGCGATGGGTGAGCTTGCGTCCTTATGCATCGATCATGGACTGAAGTATGTTCATCTCTTCTTCATAGTACTGCTATAGAGGGGAGGAACTCCTTTTCCCTCCTATCTTCCCTCCTCTTCAAACTATCTGGCGGGTACTCCCTCTCCTAATAATCCTAGTCAAGGGACACCTTGCTGGTTAAAGGGTTTATCCGTTTGACTGCTGTCTTGAATGGTTGCTCACCTCTTCAATGGTGCAGGGGAAGACAGTACCTAGGCTAAGTTCCTAGGTTGTCAATCTAGTCTCTACCTATTTTACCTATTCTTCTAGTCTGCTCGAGACTAGTCACCTACTCCGTCTAGCCGGCGGGTACTCCCTCTCCTTCTAGACTGGTTACAACTCTTCTCTCCTAGAGAACAAGGATGATCAAACCTTGGCTCTAGTGAGTAAGCGATGGATTAAGTTCAAGAATAATTAAATACAAAGAAAGAGATTGTGAAGAACGGATTGTGTCTCACGATTGCATTAAGAACTTCAGCTCATCACCCTTACCAAGAATGGGTTTTTAGTTACTCATACTCATGGATAAAAGACAAAGAAATTAATTTGCATAAATATATTAAATCCGAAATAAATTCGGAGCAAGGTTTTTAACAATGGTGAACTAAGAAAAGGAAAATTGCGTTCTAACTGGGAAAAGCTGATCCGAGATCATGCGGACAGAGGCCAATGATGTTTAGCTAAAATAGCCATAAGAACCTCTGTCCCAATCAAACTCAAACTCCTAAAATATCCTAAAAGATAATTACAATTAATTGTTTCTAAAAAGGAAACTAAATTGCAATTAATTAAAAGAGGGAGATCCCAATCGGGATTCTACTTAAGATTGTCTTCAGATCCCTCTAAAATTGCTGGACAGCTGCTACGTGCCAGCTGTGAGAGTCCATCTCCAAAAATACTTCAATCGCTCCAAGCTGCAGTCTGATCGCAAAGGAGTCTTGGCCGAAGTCTAGGCCAAGACGATTCTGGTAAGCGTACTGCGTCAGATACGACCTTGTCTAGGCCAAGATCCAGGCCTAGACTCGAATAAACAGCTTCAGCTCTAAACTTCATGAATTCTTCTCATTCTGCCTCCAAACCAGACCTGATCAAATGTGGGAAATAAAGGGTAACATCAGTAGAATTACTGTCCAAATTAACTAGAAAATGGACAATAAAACATGATGAAATGCAATGCAATCAGCAAACCTAGCTAGGAAGAAATGTGAGGTAAATTTGGATAATCATGCATTAATTGTCATTAATGCATGAATTTGGATACGAACGGGATATTTTAGTACGAGCAAATTCGTACGAAAGTGAAAATAAATCCGAGCCGAGGAAACCACGACGTGTAGAAAATAAGACAAGAAAACTAGTGTACAGTAAATAAACGAGAAGTTTGAGTTAACGTATTTATTTTCTCTTTCGGAAATGTCAAAACGTTCGAACGCAAAACAAATGTCCTTACGACAAAAATTGAACGGAACTGAACGAGGCGGCGTGAAAGAGAAAAATAGTACGTAATTATCAATTAAAGAAATTACGCGTCCGACCCATGGTCCCGGGAGACTTACTCGGGACCGATAGAAGTTCGCGTAAAGACAGTCGAAAGTACGAAAAAATGAGAAGGCACGAAATGACACAAAATATTAAACAAACTAGCCTAGGACCCAGAATTGACAGGAATTTGACCTACACGAGCTATTAAATACAGTAAACATAAAAATACGTAAATGCGTTGACGAAAACCGAAAAATACGGTTTAGTCGAAAATACGAGAAGAATACGAAAAATTCAAAAGACGTGAAATGACGTGAAATATTAAAACAAATAGCCCTTGATCAAAAATCGATTGAAATTTGACGTAAACGGGCTATTAATGCGATATGCAATAAGACGAAAAAAGTCGTGACGTAAGTCAAAATTCGGGTAGCAACAGTGCTGATGACGATCGGGCCCCCGGATGCAACCTAAGAATACCTTTTGCTAAGATCCTTCTTTACCTGACTTATTGTGTTTATTTATCTCTCTGTTTTATTATTCTGACTTTGCCCACTGATTTGCTATATTTTATCCTTCGGGACCCCGAACTTACGACTCGAGATCCCGATTACTGCTTTCATAGTTAGAATTGTTAGCTCAAACTCTCTCTTGGCTAACCTGTTTAGTCAAGTAAAACCCCCCTGTGTGTTACGTTTTTGTGCTTTTGTTCTGTGCTTCCATTCAAGACCTTGAATCAGTCTCTCTCAATCCCTGTGTTCGACCCTGACTACCACTGTACACATTAACAATTGTGCATATAATTTTAGGCATTATAAATTGTATTTCACTAACAATCAAAGAGCCAAGAGGATTTGAACCTCGAACTTTTAATATGATAGGTGAGGAGTTAACCATTAAACCAAATGGAAACTTTGATATCATTATATATATATATATATATATATATATATATATATATATATATATATATATATATATATATATATATATATATATATATTTCCGATCCTCCGGGCCAGTTCCCGGATATTGGAAGATGGAGAACCAGACCGACTTGAAACTATCCGATCCGGTCCAATCCAGGTCACAAAAAGAAGAAGAAGAAGTAGAACCGGATCAAACCAGCGAATCCGGTCCAATTTTCGGATCGGTCCGGCTATTGTACACCATAACTAAAACGTGTTCATTTTATCACATCTATAACTGCAGCTAAAAGATTCATTTTCTAGCATCTAGAAATGCCACTAAAACTTCATATTATGATTAGTATAATAAAAGAATAAACTAGAGATTACAAAATCCGTATGAATCGTGCTAATTAAGGCCACAGTAGAAGTGACCGCTATGCCTTTTATATCCTATATTAATTGACCACATTTTTTTTATCAGTATTTCAAAAGATCGGAAAATGGAAGTTCATTAGTTATAAATGTTTACAAGAAACAAAAATGAAATTACTACTCAAGAAGATGTTTTCTTGGAATAAATTTGGGATAGAAAATTGTATGCATCCCCCATGTTGTCATCCTATCCGAAAACAGTCCATGTTTTTATGTAAAGTTCAACTGTCTATCGGCAAAAGGGAGATTTAGCGAACTAGCAAATCAAAACAATTTGGTTTATTAATTTTTGGTTTGAAAAATATATAATTAGGTGTGTGTCTCAAGATGATCTCACATTTTGTAATGACTGATTTGACATAATGTTATTTTTTTAATTTCCCTCTTTTTTAAAATTAAAAAAAAAAGATTCATTCAGATGGTCTTAATAAATTAAAAAACACTTATTCATCATAATTTTAGTATTGTTTCACTTCTTTGAAAGTAAAATTACGGTGTTTCTTTCTTTCAATTATTAGTTTTATTAAAAAAATAATCAAGCTATGTTGAAGAATTATTTCGATAATTTTCAAATAAAATTCTTACTCGAAAGGTCTGTGGGCCATTGCACGTTTTCTCTTTAATTTCGGTACCCAAACAATTCTTGCAAATTTTTTTCTTTTCCTGAAAAGAAGCCACTATTGAAAGTTAGAGCGGAAATAAAGGACAATATGGCAAAGTAAAGTTTTTTTTTGGACCAAAGTTAAATTGACATGTCCTCCCAAAAATAAGCGCAAAAGAATCTGTCTAAAACCTTCCATTCCATCACAAGATAATTCAGCAAAAAGATTGGACCACGTGTGATCATGGCTTACGTTTTCTTCTGACAAATCTTGTCCTTTTTAGTTTTCCTAGTATTCCTACCGAAATCGTCAGAGCCCATTTCAAAAAAACAAAACATGGAATCCTACGATCACCGGTTTTTCTTTTTTCTGCATGGGTCAGTACATTGGATTAATAACAAGGTCGTATGCGCTTTCGATGTTTGAGAATGAAAAGTTTACGAAGTTTTCACTGCCTTAATTGCCCACACTGGTTAAAAAATGACGCTGTTGCACGGTTAGGAATGATAAAATGGATGTCTAGGTCTAGGGGGGTGTTATTCACCAATGGTTGTGGGGAAATGTGGGTTATGAAAAAGTATGGCGTGAAGAAATCTTGAATACAATGCTTGTTAATTGTTATTAGCAATTTTTATCCTAACGGGGACATTTGAAAATTTTAGCGCCAAAGAATTACAGGAAATGATAATATATGTGTCTCATTTTTTTAACTTTATTTCAATAAGATATAAGTTTGTTATAAAACATACAACTGGAGAAATAATTCAATTTTTTTCCCAAGTAAATTTGGATGTTAGACACTTCTATTTACTTTGTAAAGGTTAAAATTAGGATCTAATTTAAGAGTACCTAATATATTTTTTTACCTTTCATTTTTCACGCTTCAAATCAATAGTATCAATATTATAAGAAAGCTTTTTCATTTTAAAAAAAATACACATGTCTGATTTTTATTAATTAGAGTATGACAAATCACACGTGTGAAATATGACATTCTTTCCAAAAAGGGAGAACTAACTTCCTACGAAATCCAAAAAGTTATTATTATTGTACAAACGTCGTTCCGTTGTTGTTCTTTATGGAATCTGTATCCTCACCTCCCCATTTCCTTATCCTTGCTTCAGCAACAGAAGCCTGCATCAATTATATATTTCATTAATGAGATTATCATCATATTCTTAATTAACAAAGAATATGTTGAATATATTATGCACAGTAGTCAACCATGCACAGTAGACCACGTGAAGAGAAGCAGCATGCTCGCACCTTTCAGCCATTGTGGAGATATGGCACCAAAAGTAGTCCAACATATCTGCACAATGGCTGAAAGGTGCGAGCATGCTGCTTCTCTTCACGTAGTCTACTGTGCATGGTTGACTACTGTGCATAATATATTCAACAGAATAAATTAGATGTTTTAGTTTGTTTTACCTCGTTGTTCCAGTTTGTTTTATAAATCATCAAGAGAAGGATAACAGTCTGCGCGACGGTCCCCCCTAACATTCCGTACCAAATACCCTGACAATTTATTTATTTTAAAAAAGAGAAAATTATTATGTGCTATATTGTGACATGACATACTGTATCGTAAAAAATGACCACCCTAGTTTTTTACGGGTATGGATCATTTACAGATCTAGAATCAACTTCGATTCTAACATTTCAATGTTTCCCATTAGACTGACCATCCCAGTTCTTGAATATTGATTATATTGGGAATAAAAAGAAATTTGTAAGGACTTCAAATTAATTACTTTGGACTTACCACAACTCCCCATCCAGCTCTGTAGCCAAGCAAGAGACCCAAAGGAATGCCAAACACATAGTAGCACCCAATGTTCACATAAGCTACAACAGCTTGCCATCCAGCTCCGACCGCCACACCTTCAAATAAAAAGTGATGAACTTTTTGTCAGCATATTAGTTGTTTTTTATTAATGAAATTTATAATTAATCAATTAATCACCGGAGAGAACAGGCTGAACATTGCTGATGACAATGCTGATGGCGAGCAATGGTGTTAGCTGGTTAACAAGCTCTTTCACTCTATCATCTTCTGAGAAAAGAGAGGGATAAATGTCTCGTGCCGCGACGAGGATGAGGGAGAGGATGACGCCGAGGATGAATGAGCAGATGGTAGACACTAGCAGTGATAGCTTGGCGGTTCTTGGATGATTAGCGCCAAGTTCGTTTGATATCCTGACGCTGCAGCATACACAGATATATATATATATATATTTCTTGATCAGATTGCATTTTTAATTATTTTAATTAATTACTATATTAATGAAAGCTTGAGGTAATACTAACAAACCTAACAGCTGCATTCATTCCAAAGGCAAGCATGATCGCCCAGCCCAGTATGTTCATGCTGCAAAATTAATCAATCAACATTTCTCATACACTTCAGCTTAATTACATGTATAACAAAGTAGACTGCAAGTAGACCGGTAAAACTTAATTTTCTACAAATAATTTCCTCATTTTAGACCTCTAATCTCTTCATCTCCTTATCGTTTTATCTTTAAGAAATTAGTTACTAGCTAGGAGTAGGGTTTACCTTGCTTTTAGTTTTCTATCTCACTATATTCATAAAAATCGTCAATTAGGTGAGTTTACTTATGATAAGATGGACAAATTTTAAATATAATATCAACCTAACCTAAGTTATTTTTTATTTTTTATTTATCTCATTAAATTGTCATGTCATTTTTCTTCCCTTCCATTTTTGCTTTAAAATTATGGGTAAAATTATCTATTTTCTTCCCTTCCATTTTTCTATCAAAACAAACAAAAGAAAACTAATTTCTACTCATTTTCTTTCCTCTCCTTTCTTTTCTCTTACTTTCTTTCCAAGTTCCAACCAATAATTACATGTAACTATGGACTCATTAATGGTGTGAGCTGGACAATTCTTGTTGACACCGACATGTTAAAATGGAAATCCTGAAACACGTGATAGCGTACGGGCATTTATAACAAAAAAATGCGACTATTTCAGTCCCACTCCAAAGTCCAAACTACTCATACACATAAAATATACTCCCTTTCTCTTTTAATAATTACTCCCTCCGGATTATATTAAACGATTTTTACTATTTGGGTATGCATATCGAGGAAGTCGGATGACTCACTATTTGACCTCAAAAAATTTCGTACTTTTTTTTTAACGTACGTCCGAGAAAAAATTTGGGGCAAAATTGTCTCAAATAGTGAGTCATCCGGCCTCCTCAATATGCGTGCATAAATAGTAAAAGTCGTTTAATAAAAGACGGAGGGAGTAACATTTTAGAATAATAGAAAATTTAAAACAATAATTTTTGATCTTATTTTATTCCACATTATTTCATTTTTATTCCTAATTTTCATTCAAATTACCACATCATCATCAAATTAGGTTGATGCATAATTTTTTTTTAATTATTTGCACAAAATATATACATTGAAAAAGATAAAATGATAAATATTATAAATAATAAAATTTCGTAAAAAAATGACAATTATTAAAGGACAAAGATAGTATAAAACTACTCTCTTTTTCAATCAATGCATAAACAAAAAAATTTAACATCCATCTTAAAAACGACACTCCTTAGTGATCTAAAATCGACCTAATTGTTAGAAGATTGTAAATTTGTATCCTAAACGAGGGTCCTTTTTTTAATTTCTCGTTACAAATGGGTTGTAATTAGGCATTTGAAATGGTTTTAATATTATTTTTAAACAACCATCTGGTCACCTGCAATACCGCAGCTGTACCGCCGTGAATATTGACGTACTGGTTCACATCAAAAGGTTCTTTTAATCCTAATTCTCGGTAATTGGGTAACAATTATACTAATATGCAACTTTGATTAGAAAAATGAAGTCTTTAATTTCATCTTATAGTAATTCTCACCATATGGAGATAGCATCGACAGCAATCTCTGCGTTCTTCAAGCATCCGGCAAACAGTATTAATGCCATAAAATACCACACTTCTAAGCTGCAACACCAAGAAATCAATCAACAATTAATACATCAATGCCTTTAGTGTTTAATTAAGGAGTCATTAAAGTTAATGATACTGACCGATCAAATAAACAATATACTAAACACCTCCAATTAGGGAACCGGGTCAGTTAGCTAGCTAGTTAATTAAAATTAACCAACCAATTTGACTTCATTAATTGGAAAATATTTCTTTGATAGAAATATATGATTACTATATATTATACAGATCATAGCTAGATATTGAGCATCTCACGTGAAACATTTGCATATTTGTTTTACAAAGCTATGGGACACATGATATTGCAAAGCTTGAAGACTCGGTTCATCATGCATAGTACTAATTAATACAGTAGCTTTGATCTCGTCAAATATGTACCCTTATTTTTTTATTTTTTAGTTGCTCTAATTAGATTTTATTAAAAAAAAAATTGAACGAGATTAATGGATGGAATAAAAAAAAAATAAGAAACTTTAAATAGATTTTTTCTCGATATCAAATTATTATTATTTTAAACAATTTCGTTTCATTGCCTTGAGAATCCAAATCGATTTTTACCTGAGCATCACCGCTGACGCAATCGACAACCGGACAAATGCCCCTAGACTCTGAAACGCCTTCCACGAGAATCCACTCCATGCTCCTCCGCAACTTCCGCTCGTTATATACACAAACTGCCCTATATTAATAAACCACCAGGCCGCGTTCAGCACCACAGCTCCGCCGCCTATCCCCCACGACAGCTTCAGAATCAACAGCCATGAGAAAATCGTGTGCAAAACCAGCGCCGCCGCCGCGATCACCGCCATCACCATCATCTTGCTCTGCGCCTGCAGGAACTTCGCCATGGGGAAATTCAACGCGTACGCGAACAGCTGCGGGATCATCCAAATCGCGAACAGTCCCGCCGCGTCCGATATATCGGGAGTCTGACCTATCAGCCGCAAAATTGGAGCAGCGAAGATGTAGAATAAACTGAGCATCAAGGCGGTTATGATCTGTATCACCCACGATCTTTGCATGTACACACCTAACATATCCAGCTGCCCTGCCCCAAACGCTTGCCCGCAGAGCGTTTCGAGCGCGCTCCCCATCCCAAGCTGATCAATCAATACGACGTCGCATCAGGACTTTAAAGAAACAGAGATGGACTTAATTACGAAATTGCCACCTAGAAATTAGGTTTTTATGTCTGAGAATAAGTATACTACGTACCATGACACCGAAGGAGAAGCCGGCGATGACGGAGTTTTCGACGGAGACGGCGGCGAGCTGGAGGGTGCCGACATGGCCAGCGAAGAGTAGAGTGACGGCGCCGAGAGAGTACTGGCAGATGGAACTGAAGATGGCGGGGCCGGCGAGGAACCAAAGCTTGAGGGATTCAGTGTAGAATTCTCGGGAGAAGTCGCGGAGGGAGTTGATCGGAGAGATGTCGGCATCAGCTACGAAAGAGGACGAGAAGGACAAGGAGTTATTGTTTGCAATTGGGAGTAGATTGTGTTCCCGATCAATAACATTGTTGTTGTTGTTGTTGTTTTGATTGTCGAGAAATGGGCGCCTGGCGTCCTCCATTAGTTATCAATTTTTGCTGCAGAGCAGGAGAGAAAACAGACGAGAGTAGAGAAGTGATTATTGGGATGCTACTGCTACACACTCATCAACCTTTTAGAGGATAGAAGTAAACAATAAAGGTTGCTTTCTTTTGGATTAAAAGGAGGGAATAGTTTAATAAAATATTATAATTTTATTAATGAGTTGTTAGACTTTTTTTCTTAACGATGAATTTGTCTTTTAAATAATAAATTTTATGTATTATTATTTTTTTAGACTTGTAAGATAGAATATAATAAAATAATTCCACTTTTTCGTAGTATTATTATTTTTAATATTGTAAATTTATGAATAACAAAATATTAGGAAGGTAGATTTATTTGATTTATTTATTATCAAATAATTTAATTACAATTTTGCAAAATAAATTTCAGATACTTTTTAGTTTTTTTTAATATTAAAATTTGTAAATTTGTGTTTTAAATATTATTTATGTGTAAATAGAATATTAGGATAATAATTCATGTTATGAAAGAGATTTTAAAAGAAAAGAAAGAGAATATATAATAATTAAAGAAGCACACTTTGCCACTTGACTTATGCCATTTTGCAACCATGACAAGCATTCGAACCCCGACCGCAACAGAAGCGTGAATTAACCAAGGCTTTTGCACGTACGTCACCTGCCACGTGGTCGTGTGACATGTCGCCCCCGAGAGTTGATTTTCTTTTAAAAAAATCAACACCGTTAAAATAATGATTTCGAACTCGTCGGAAATCGCGGTCCAAAGTTCCAAACACGTCTCGTCGAACTTCCTGTTAAAACGGGTATAGCATTTTTCTGACAAATTGTTGACCTATGATATTTTTTTATTTTATTTTGTAGTGAACTTTTATAGATCCAGGGAGGGGGGAGTTGCTATTTTAGTCCCCCAAGTTTTATATTTTTGTAATTAATGTTTTTAGTTTGTTAAAAAATTCGATATCATCCTCCTAAAATCTATTAAGACTTTATAAATAATTAAATTTAAGTTAACTTCTTACTATTAACGGTAAATAAATAAAGAATTTCTAAAGATATTTTATTAACTTTATAATTTCCTAAGACAGTTTCTATATATATAATTCTTTATATTAAAAAATAAAAAGTTGAATAAATATATTAGCATAATTTTTCATATGGAAATTTGCGCCCCTCAAGAAGTTTGGTCTAGCTTTGACACTGAACGCGAATTGAAACAGTATCCATCCACGTTGGCGCGCACACACCCAGAAAATAAACTTGCATGAACCATCGTAAGTTCGTAACTTGTCGTGACCTTGTTAACTCATTTCAAAACATTCATAGAAATGATGACTTGAAAACTGAGCCCTGGCCCTCAGTCATGGGCTTTCTGTTAACATAACATGGGCTCCCGTGATGACTATAGAGTTAAAACAGACGGCCCATCGTGAAGCAAATCAAAACTATGAACAGAACTTGACACCCGTTGCCGTGATTTTATTATCCATATCTTAAGCCCACTTAACAGAAACGTCAACAATTTATTTATTTATTTTCCATAAATTAAGACTCCTTCAATTTTTTGCCATACTAATGCTAGTAAGAATTTCACTTAAATCATAATAAAATGAAAATAAGAACTTTTTTTTAAAAAATATTTCCAAGAAGAATTCAGTTACCATATTCAATAAAATATATTCACATTTATATAGTCTAATAGAAAAGCGCATCTCACGTAAGTGAAGGAACCCGAGTTTAAACGTAAGAAATGATGGGAGGGATTTGGAATTTAATTTAAATATAAAGTAAAATATATTTTCCTTTTTTTTAATAGAGAACACAAAATATTAATTAAGAAACTTAAAAAGAAAATTGACGAAGGAATACAAAATTGGAGCCACCAAATACAAATACTTGGTTGGTTTCTAAAATTACAACAAGGGTCGTATATTGCCTCTCAATAACTCCCGGCCAAGAACGGAGTCTGAAAAAATTACTATTATTGTACAAACGTCGCCGTTCCGTTGTTGTTCTTTATATAAACTGGATCCACGCCTCCCCATTTCCTTATTCTTGCTTCAGCAATAGAAGCCTACATAGATATTTTATATTTTAATAAGATTTATGATCATATATATTTTCTTAATTCACAAAGAATAAATGTGATATTTAAAGGGTCGAAAAATTATGAAAATAATTAAAAACATAATTACCTCGTTGTTCCAGTTTGTTCTATAGATCATCAAGAAAAGGATAGCAGTCTGGGCAATTGTTCCTCCCAGCATTCCATACCAAATCCCCTGACAAATTTGAACAAGAAAAATTCAGAAAATCAAAGGAAGCAAGTTGATCGCTTGTTATTGTAGTTCACTAGTATTTCCTACAGTAGAAATGAATTAGCTACATACATTTCTATCTTAATATTACAATAATATATTTAGTAATGTTGGGAATAAAATTAAAGACAAATAATTTGTAAGCATAATTAATTTGGGCTTACCACAACTCCCCATCCAGCTCTATAGCCAAGCAAGAGACCTAACGGAATGCCAAACACGTAGTAACACCCAATATTCACATAAGCTACAGCAGCTTGCCATCCAGCTCCGACCGCCACACCTTCAAATCAAAATAAAATCGGAGTTCATATATTATATATTGTCATTTTAGACCCTTTACTTTGGCCGAAAAAATGATTTTTTTTAATTACCGGAGAGAACCGGCTGAACATTGTTGATGACAATGCTGATGGCGAGCAATGGTGTTAGCTGGTTAACAAGCTCTTTCACTCTATCATCTTCTGAGAAAAGAGAGGGATAAATGTCTCGTGCGACGACGAGGATGAGGGAGAGGATGGCGCCGAGGATGAGTGAGCAAATGGCGGACACTAGTAGTGAAAGCTTGGCAGTTCTTGGATGATTTGCGCCAAGCTCATTTGATATCCTCACGCTGCACATATTAGGAGATTGGATTTTTAATGTGCATGCATGAAATATATATCATTAATTAATTATTTACTTTATTAGTATCATAATATAAATAAAATAATTGAGGTAATTATATATAACAAACCTAACAGCTGCATTCATTCCAAAGGCAAGCATGATCGCCCAGCCCAGTATGTTCATGCTGCAAAATTAATCAATCAACATTTCTCATACAATTCAGCTTATAAATTGATATATTTACATATATATATATATGGTAAAAAAACTAAATATTAAAAATGCAAGTAAAGCAAGTTTCTACGAAGCATTTCCTAAATTTCTATGATCGTACATTTGGATTTTTTTATTATATAGTATTAATAAACTAGCTAACATTTTGGTTACGTAACAGTTTTTTATATGTTTTTTTTAGAGTCTGTTGGCGTCTTGATTAGAAAACTATTTAATACGGCGGTAGGTAAAACGACCGACCTATCAGAGGCCGACACAGACCAAGACCTAGTCAAATCACATTTTGATATGTTTTTTTTTAACAATTCTTGTCCCACTGGGTTAATTAGCTGACAAGTGACAATAGCATGCGCAGTTTTAATTACTAGAACTAGAAAAATGGAGAAAATTAAATAATACACTATATTTGAGTCTCGAATCTAAGCTCACCATATGGAGATGGCATCGACTGCGACCTCTGCGTCATTTAGATATCCGGCAAACAGTATTAAGGCCATAAAATACCACATTTCTAAGCTGCAACACCAAGAAATCAAAAATCAATCATAAAAGTTAGAGCATTTATCATGCGAGACAGACATAATATAAAATCAACTAGTATTACAAAATTCAAAAAAGAAAAATGGTAAGAGCATGCGAAGGGAAACAAAAAAAATCAGAAAATTCAAAATAATAATAAATAAATAAATATTGATTGGGGTCAATCGATAAAAAAATTGTCAACTTTTAACTAAAATCTCGAGTTTAAATGTTGAAATTTGAGAAAATATGAGAAAAGAATTATCACATTTTTTTCGGGTTTTTTTTTATAAAAAAAACAGCACACACGACTCACATGGGGAGGGCCTGGAGTTTTTTAGGGGCGCAAAAAAATATATTCTTCCATTGGGAAAATATAGATGATTAATATATATAAATAAAATAAAATTTTAAGAACTATCATGATTTATGAGAATTTAAATTTTAGTATCAAATATGAAATATTAAAGCTAAAAGAATAGAAATTTAAGGAACATTATGAGCAGTGGCGGAGCCAGAGATGGGTTAGGATGGGCCTAAGCCCGCCCAACATATGGCCCAATTATATATATATATTCTATTAAATGTTTTTATATTAATTTATATTTGTATTAATAATTAATTAATTAATAATAAAAGTTAAGAGATTCAAAATTTAAATTTACAAAAATAGTAAGAAAATATTAATATATATTTTAAGAAGTTATACTTTTACTAATAAAATATATTAATTAAAATTTTAGGAAAGTCAAAGTTCAAATATTTAGATCAAATTAAAATTAAAAATTTTATTTTAAAACTCTAAGATGATCGTACGGATATTTTATTCTCAAGAATCGTGTTGGTGTAGTTGTCTTGTTATTTTTTTTCATTTTTATATAAAAAATATTACTATATATGTATAATTATTAAATATTTTGTTAATTATTAGTTAAAGACTATTATATATATTATAATATTTTTTGTTATGTGAAAAAATAAAATTTTAGTAAGCAAATTTGACAGGATTAAAAAAAATAAGAATTATTATGGGAGAATAGAAATTTTTTAGCGTGAAAATACGAAGAAGAATAAGGACAACAAAAATATAACTTTAAAGACTATTTGGTAGAATTTTTTTAGGGCTGCAGATATACAATGAATAATACTTAAAAAAAAAAAGAAGGGCAAATATAAAGGATTTGAAAAGTTTATGGGGACGGGGTCGCCGGTCTTCACAAAAGCTCCGCCATGATGGGAAGCAAACACCATTATCTTAAGATATTCCGGCCACTTTACTTCAACTAATATAGTTTGTGAATAATTTCTCTTACTATTAAAAACATTAAGATAAATTAGATAATTTAAAGCACAACTATAGACAAATTTGAGGCAGCCCATTTAGATTTTTTGTTGATATTCTAAGAAAAATGTACGAAAGTTAAAAAGAACATAGTGCTCCAATTTGTTGTCGGTATCATGCCATTTTAGATTTGGCCCCTCTTTCTATATTTCTTTGTTTGCTAATATTTTCTTCGTAAAGTCTATATGGATTCTTCCCCCTTTCCAATTAAAATAGATTAATAAGAGGAGATGATCTAGTCTACCACCAGTTTGGCCAGTTTCGTCATCTTATCTTCTCCTTCTATATTTAATTATTTTTAAACCAAGGTTGATTTTATTTTATTTTATAGTCAGTCCGACTAAAAGATGAGATTATAGAAAAAAAACCAACATTACCTTATCATCACCGCTGATGCGATCGACAACCTGACAAATCCCCACAGATTCTGAAACGCCTTCCACGAGAATCCACTCCACGTCCCTCCGCAACTTCCGCTGATTATATACACGAACTGCCCTATGTTGATAAACCACCACGTCGCGTTCAGCACCGCAGCGCCGCCGCCCATCCCCCACGGCAGCTTCAGCATCAGCAGCCACGAGAAGAACGTGTGTAGAACCAGCGCCGCCGCCGCGATCACCGCCATCACCATCATCTTGCTCTGCGCCTGCAGGAATTTCGCCATCGGGAAGTTCACCGCGTACGCGAACAGCTGCGGGATCATCCAAATCGCGAACAGTCCCGCCATATCCGATATATCGGGAGTCTGCCCGATAAGCCGCAAGAACGGACCAGCGAAGATGTAGATCAGACTGAGCATCAAGGAGGTTACGATCTGTATCACCCACGATCTCTGCATATACACGCCTAACATATCCAACTGCCCTGCCCCAAACGCCTGCCCGCACAGCGTTTCAAGCGCGCTGCCCATTCCAATCTGATCAAGCAACACGACGTCGCGTCAAGACTTAGAAAAACATCATGTTTAGAGTTAGTTACCAAATTTCCACCTATAAATTAGTAGTACTAGATTTTTACCATGACACCGTAGGAAAAACCGGCGATGACGGAGTTTTCGACGGAGACGGCGGCGAGCTCGAGGGTGCCGACATGGCCGGCAAAGAGTTGAGTGATGGCTCCGAGAGAGTACTGGCAGATGGAAGTGAATATGGCCGGGCCGGCGAGGAACCAAAGCTTGATGGACTCTACGTAGAATTCTCTGGAGAAGTCGCGGAGGGAGTTGATCGGAGGGATGTCTGAATCGGCGACGAAGGAGGAGGAGAAGGAGAAAGAATTATTGTTTGCGATTGGAAGTATATTGCGTTCTCGATCAACATCGTCATTGTTATTGTTGTTCTGATTGTCGAGAAATGGCCGCCTAGCGTCCTCCATTAATTTTCAGTTCTTGAGAACTTAAGAGTGGTTTGCGCTTGCCAATCCAAAATATGGCTTTTTGGACAAGTGATAATTGGCTGCTACACTCTTTACTTTACTAAAAGTGTTTGCTGTCTATTTAATATTTATAAACGGGATCTTCCATATTAATGAGTGAGTATTAAATAAAATCACAAATATAATATTTGTATTTATTAGAAGTGATAATTTTGCTATTTATATTATTGTTCGTTATCTGCTGACGCGATATATATCAATGTCATCAACAGATAAGTATCGAAATTAATGATCAAGTATGTATTGTATTATTTTATTACATGTAATTTCTAATTTTTTAACTAAATCTAAACAATTTTTGTAATTTATTGAGGTTACATGGACCTATATCCTCATAAGCTAAATAATTAATAACAGAGCTTAATGAAATTAATCTGATCGAAACTGGTCGAGAAGACACTCGATTGATGAAGGAGAAATAGGAAATGATTAAAGAAATTTGCATGTGATCAGAAGGCAAACATTAAGCAGATTGCAAAGACGTACGTCACTGATGATGAATCATAGCGATGAAGTGCAACAGGCGTAAATAAACACGTGGAGTAGAAAAGGATGAATTGTTTCAGTGTTCTT